>ML976677.1:539055-621875 GCA_010015655.1 Bimuria novae-zelandiae CBS 107.79 | reverse complement strand
AGTGAGCGATCTTCATATGAATTCAATTTTGGGCTCGTTTTCTGGAGTTTCAACCAAGATGCCTCGTATAGCCGAAGATATTCCGCGAAGCTAGTCGTCACGTGCTCTAGGTATGCCCCTGCCGTGGAGAGAGCAAGTGGTAGGCCGTCTAGCTTCATGACAAGTGCTTTTGCATTAGGATCTATCTTATCAGCTCAGCAACTTATCTAGTACCTAGGTAAACATACTATCTTTAATGTCTTCTCTTCTAGACATGTTTGACAAGATCCTAAGCCCGTCCTCAAGACCTGTCAACTTTTGAACGTGAAGGCGCCACCCTAGGGTAACGTTGGCCGACCGCGTCGTGATGATTACTGAGCCCTGGTCGCTTTCTGGCAGATACCGACGCACATCCACTACTGAGCGGTCAGCATGGTTAGCGGTTCGGGGATTGTCGTAATTATCATAGATCATCAGCCAGCGCGTATTATCCTTGAAATTGAGCCAGGTCTTGACTGCTCTAACCACTCCATCGAGGTCTCCGTCCAAGTCCACGTTGCAAAGTACCCCAGCGGAAGGATGATGCATCAGGATTTGTTGAGCGATGTCGCGAAAGCTAAGCCGCAGAGAGTCTTCGTCATTCGCATTCAACCAAAATATTGCTGTGTGTTTCTCTTTATGCCTCATAATGTATTCGATCGCCAGCTGAGTCTTTCCAATTCCTCCGAGTCCATGCAGGACTACTGATGATCGGCTACTACGACCATGACTATGAAGAAGCTCATGCATCTTTGACAGCTCCTTCTCTCGGGCCACAAATTGTGCAGCTTCAGGAAACGACGCAAGACTAAGTCCGACGGTATATTGTTCGAAGTCAATACCTGCGCTAGTCAGTTCATTGCTGTTGTGAGCACATCTAGGCAGAGGCCTACCCTTATTCAACTTGTGGATCTCTTCCTCCAGCCGTCGGAATGCCTGTTCCTTTCTCTCCCCGTAGATCAGTGCCATGGAAATATCAAAAATCCCGAGTAAGCAGTAGGCTTCATCCTCTTCAACTGTAGTACTGCGGCGCTCTGCCCAAGACCTCCGCTCTCGGATACTAAAACTTGACAACGCGCCGCCTCGAAGAGCACTCTTCGCGATGCCAGTGATCTCGTGTATTTCGGTCTCTAGCAATAATTTGCTTCCAAGTCGCTCACCTTCTAAGCTAAAGAAGTCTACCAGCCTTGGTGCTATAAGCTCTTGAAGCGTCCACCCTCGAGTAAACCATCGACTTGTCCTGAACGCATCTTTCCATGCTATTTCTCTATCTACTCCAATAGCTTTTAGAACATCGGAAAGGTAGACATAGCAGCGCGTAGCGTTCTGATACCATCGGAACATGGAGTTAATCGCCGCGCTAAGTTCGACTGCATTCTTCTTATCGATGCAGCAGGTGTCTATCCAGAAGTATCGCAGTCCATCAGCCGCGGCCTGCCTCGCGCAAAATTCTATCTTCCTCCATCCAGCCTTGCTGACGGTCTTGCTCATGTCCGCGTTCGCTTCCATATCCTGGAAGAGGACCTCCTCTTCCTCCCAGGTATGAGAGAGTATTGCGTAAGCAGGAACATCGCTACTAGTCGTTTCGCGGAAGACGATGGCCCCGTCCGGTTTGCGCTCCAAGAGGCGTAGGAAAGCCATGGCTGCGCATCAGACGCGACTTCATGGCACGCGCGACTCGTGTGGCTCGATCGGTTCGTTCGGCATATGCGCGCGAGGCACTCGAAGGTCGAAAAATTAGAGGCAAGCGTCGAAGGTCGACGATATAAACGCAAGTGTTAAGGACGAAGGATGATGAGGTGCTATAGTGGTGGTTGTACGCGCTGTCCACCAGGCTGCATCGTGGCGCAGGCTGACCAGTGAGGAGACGCTCATGTCGCCTGGATGTAATTGGGAGCCTTGCGCACAGCACCGAACCCAAATGCAAGTCCAGCGAACAACTCAGAAGCAAGGTAATAAAAGTTCATTGCGCAAGCTATTATCACCATGTTACTGCAGTGCCACACGGAAACCAAGCACAGACTTGGCTTGCCCGACTGGGTTGGCTTTCGTCACCTAATTAATTAGAGCGCAGTGGGCTTTAGTTATTCGACCTTGGCGCTGGTTAGCTAAGCAGGAATAAAATACTAAGTAAGCTAGCTAAAGTACCCGCGCTAAGAAGCTACTATACTTCTTATTATAAAGAAACTTTTTAAAATTATTTTATAGCAAGTTAAAGAGGTTAGCATAAAGGTTTACTATTATAAACTATTGTTATAGCATCCTAAAGGTCCCAAAGAGAAGTAGTATTAGTCCTATTATAGTATTATAGGGGCAAAAAGTAAAGATAGTTATAGATAACGTGGTTCACCACCGAGCGGGCCAACCCCACCGAGCGGGCCAACTTTGCTAAATGCAGCCCACCTCCAGCTTATACTATAATGCCATCACAATATAACGCGCAACAACCTTATACTAAAAGCGTATTATAGCTTGCTATCTAAGCTATAATTAAAAATTATAATAAAAGTAAAAGACGCGTTATTATAGCTTTTAGCGTGCCTTAAATAATAGTATAATAATAACGCTAAGGAGCCCTCTCTCGACGCAATCGCGAGCCCAACTTAAAGAAGCTAATTAAGCTAAAGGAGGAGGCTCTAGTCTAACGTATACTTAAGCTTAACTAGCGAGGAATAGGTGCAATAAGGGATATAGTCTAAAATATAGTTAATAATCTACTTACTAAGCGTAGTGGATAGCCTATTAGTAAGCACTAGATAGACAGGCTTAAAACGCGTACGCTAAAAATTAAACTTTAAAAGAGCTATCTATATAATTATTAGTAAGCCCTAAATAAAGATCTACGTATTATAACGCCTTAGTTTAAGCTAGTTACTAATACTAAGACTAAGTACGGTATTACTAATAACGACACGTACAACTTCGACGAGACAGGCTTTATAATAAGGGTAATACAGGGTTAGATAGTCTTTACAGGCTCTAAGAAGCGAAGCAACCTAAAGAAGATTTAACTTAGTAACTATAGGTAAGTTACTAATATCTAGGATGTTAGCGCTAAAGGCTAGGCTCTACTACCTTTTCTTATCTTCCCTAGCAAGATTCTAATTACGTCCTAGTTCTACAATCTACCCTAAAACTAGGTTATTAAAGTTAGTCCTAATAGCTAGACGTTAAACAAGCTTAGTCTTGCCTAGCTAAGGCACTTTAATACCTATACTAAGGCGCGTAGTTTGGGTGCATACTAGCTGCTAATTATAGATAGTTACAAGAGCTACTACTTACACGAATTCTACAAATACTGTAAGGAACAGAAGATTATTATTCTCTATATACCTCTACACTTATCACACCTCTTGCAGCCACTTAATGTAGGTTATTTTTTGCCTTTAAAGCGGGCGTATAGTAATAAGATTAGTAGCTTAGCACGGTATAGCACTAAGCAGATTAAGAAGGAGGCCTTTCTACTAGCCTTTAAAGTAGCTTTTAAGAAAGTAATAATAAAGGCGAATATCTACGTAGGCTTTAGAGGCGCTAGATTAGTCCTACACAACCTAGAGGCGGTGTTATTAAGACTTAATGTGGTTCTTTATACGCCAACTCTACCTAACGCAGAGAACACCCTATAGAAATTAAAAACACTAAGTAACCTCCACGAGATAGAGGCTTAGTTAACGCTAGTTTATAAGCGTGTATAGAAGTATAGAGATTTACTAGTTTCTCCGCTTCTTAGAGCTGTTAAGCAGCTTAACAAAGGTGTTATATTAATAGGGCACGAAATAGTATTAATATAATAAAAAATAGCAGGGCTTTGCAAGATAGTAGAGATAGTAATAAAGGTAAAAAGTTAAAAGAGGAAGTATATTTAGGCAGCTAAGACACTTATAGTAGAAGAGGTAGTTAATTTAATAGCTAAAAAGGATAGTAGTGGGCAAAAGGAGGGTGAAGAGTCTGTAAAGAGGGTGCGTGGGCAGAGGCGCTGCGGACGTTGCGGCAAAGCTGGCCACAACGCTCGCACCTGCGCAGTAGAAATTATAGATACATCTAATAGCGATAAGTCTAAATAGTATTTCTATGTTCTGCGAATTATAGTAAATTATAGTGGTGTTGTAGGAGGCGCTTCGCAATAGACTGACTTTTAAAAAGTGGCCCGCTCGGTGGTGAACCACGTTAAATATAAGTAATAATTAATAGCACGATCAAGTTGTCGTAATTTTAGGTTATAAGCTAACGATATAGAAATAGAGGTTTAAATAATACTTATACTTTAATTATAGATAGAAAATATTCTAGGGTGGATAATTAATTTCTCTTGTGATTTTTTCATGTCGGCACAGGGGGTTTTCCTTCACGTAGGGGGGGACGTTAACATCAGTCAAAAAAGTTCGATGCCTAAGCATCAGCAGCTCTTCAGCTTCGCCCACTCCGAACTATCTCGTCTCGTCACCCTTAACCATCATTCGACAGTGGCAGCTGATTCATCACCCTCCTACAATGGGATCTGAAGTCAACGAGCGCCTTAGGAAGCGGTACATGTTTTAGACTGTTTTAACACATGTTGCAAGACGTGGAAACCGTGCCTCGCTTCCAACGACGACAAAGAAGGGGAGACTCATGACCCCACAGTATGACTCCGAACAGGAACTCGACCGGCCAACATTAACCCCATCCATCCATATACTAATCCTTCTTTATTCCACAGAGCTACGCCGTCGAGAAGAGCGCCTCACAGGACCGCCTGATAGCCACTTACTCCATTCTCCGGGCCATATGAGCAGTCTCAGCCTCAGGCCAGGCTCCAAAGCCAACCGAGGCTCACCCAGGCACCGGGAATGCACACTCTATCGACGAATAACATCACGCGCGGGAATGTCGGTGACGGATAGCACGAGCGTGTGCGCCACGCGCTGTGGATGGATGAAAGATGACCCTTTGCCCCGCCACGCCGAAGGCTGTGCTCCACAAGAGCTCATTCCCCTTGCGGCTAGCTCTTCCAAGCGCGTGCATCGGCACAGCACTCCAGGCTGCGATTGCTTTGAGCTACAAATATTGGAATGGCCGTGACAGGTGCAATGCTACAAAGCAAGCATTCACACTAACATACAGTTTGTTTGTCCGCGCTGAGACACAGCCGTTTGCGGACATTTGTGAAAGAGAGGACTGAAGGGAACGTGCGCTCAGCCCTTATGCTCCCGATACCAAGGTACGCTAATGCATGTGGCATCACGTGTGCTCCCCCACTATATCTATACCACAGAATCTCACTGTCTCAGAACCACCAGCTTCGAGGCTCAGATTTCTAGATCATCTACCTTTGACGCGAAACAGCGTGTCCAGCAACTTTGCAACCACCTCGAGCGATCAGTCACGATGCAGCGCGAAGCACTACAGGAGCTTGTCTCTGCGCACGACGCGCCCCAAACCTCAAAGCCAGAGGAGAAAAAGGAAACCCCAAAAACCGAAGAAGTACCGGTGGTGACGTGTAAATTCTGCAAACGCCCCTCCCAATGCCCAACCTGCCGCGCTCCCGTCGGCCCCCCAGTCGTAAAGAAAGACTCCACGAACCTCGACGTCCCGGTCCCAGACATCTACGCCCAACTCCCACCTCCCCTCCACCCCTCCACCTCAGCAGCACAACACCCGCTCTTCGTCCACGCCGTCCCCCCAACCCCCCCTCTCTACCGCAAATTCTCCGTCTTCGCAGCCGGCAGCATAGAAATGGGCGCCGCCATCCAATGGCAACCTCTCCTCGCGAACCACCTCTGCACCCTGCCCATCACTTTGTGTAACCCGCGCCGCGGTTCCTGGGACACGTCCATCTCCTCGAGTCAAAAAGACAAGAATTTCCGCGCGCAGGTGGAGTGGGAGTTGGCCGCGCTCGAACACGTCGACGTCATTGCTTTTTTCTTCGATCACGCTACTATGAGCCCGGTTAGTCTGTGTGAACTGGGGCTGTGGGCGAGGAGCGGCAAGGTGGTGTTATGCTGTGAGACGGATCTTTATTGGAAGGGGGGGAATGTCGCGCTGGTGTGTGAGAGGTATGGGATTCCGAGGGTGGAGAGGTTTGAGGAGCTTGTGGAGTTGGTGAAGGCGAAGTTGAGGACGAAGGGGTTGATTGTTGATAAAAAGGGTGAGGTCACGGAGAATGAGGGGGAGAGGGACCCGGCTGTGAGTATGACGCTGGAGGAGGCGGAGAGGTTTTGTGAGGAGAGGGTTAGGGAGAGGAAGTGGACGGGGAAGGAGAAGGAGAAGAAGGAAGATGAGCAGGATGGGGAAGTGGAGGCTTCTAAGGACGAGCCCGTGGTGGAGGCGACGATCGAGCAGGGCAAGTGAGTTTATTGGGAAAGGAGGTATTGGAGAGGTGTTCGGGCGGCTATCTGAGCGTGTTATGCATGGCGGGTGGCTTGTTTCCTTTCTATGGCGTTGGGGCTTTTTGTGTTTACGGGCAGATGCATGTTGTTCACTGGGAGTAAGGGCACGGTCAGGGTTTTGTTGGAGTCAATGTAGAGGGCACACTCGATACCCGTAACGTGCATCCAATCGTAACGGAACAACCGCCGTGGCGGAACACCAGCAGCACTGTCTACCACAACAATGCCAACAACGATCGCACCGCTTAGATACTCTCGGAATAGATACTTAGGCTCTTTAGGTTCTTATATACGTGATATCTTAGGCGTAACTTCTCTGTCAACTTTATAATACCGCATCTTACTACTTATATTATTAATACCCTTACCTTAGCCTGCCTTGGTGTCTACTTAAAGTATAGTGCATCTATTTAAAAGCTCGTTATCCTATAGAGTGCTATAAAAAGCTTATATCCTAAGAAGAATACTACAGTTAATAAGGTGATTACGTTGTGGCAGTTATCTATGCTTTATTAAGCAGGACTGCTAAGCAAAGACCTACATCCGGCAAATTTCAAACATGCCACTGCTTGGCGTAATAATTTCCCATCTACCGCTGTTTCAGATACACTACCACACACGTGACGTCAGTTCGTAAAATATCCCACATGCCACTGTTTCTATCCCAGATGCCACCGGTTCTGTCCTAAATGCCACTGTTCTATTAGTAGGCTTCGCGCCTCCCCCAGACGCTTTTGGACAACAGACAAAGGCAGCAGTAGTTTTACATAAAGGGAAAGGTCAAAGATTGTATTCTATACAACCTCACTTGCCATTACTAGTAGTGGTGTTAAGTAACGCTTTGATTGGCGGCGTAGGCTCTCACGTGCGGAGTAAGAGGGAATGTGGAGGTATGCTCCCGCTCGTTTCCTCTGCTTAGTAGCGTGTCGGCCCAGTCGCAGACTATGTAGAAAGCAAATATAACTAACTATATATCTATTAATTATTAAACGCTAGGTACTAAGGGAGGAGGGAGGGTAAAATTTGCGCAGTATTCGTACAAATTCCTGTAGTAGCAATAAGGTAGTAGGTAGATAGGGGCATCGTCCGGATGCATCGCTTCTTTATAATACTACACTTCTTTGTGTAGTGCTTAGCGGCTTAATTAAGTATAGAACCTTTTATCTATACAACCTTACTTGCCATTACTAGTAGTAGTGTTAAGTAACGCTTTAATTAGCGGCGTAGGCTCTTACGTGCGGAGTAAGAGGGAATATAGAGATATGCTCTTGCTCGTTTCCTCTGCTTAGCAGCGTGTTGGCCACTCCTACGCTATTTATTGTTATTATTTTAGGTTTAGGTTAAGTAGTAAGGTCTGGCCTGTAAGGAACTATTTTTGTAGGGCGAATAGCCAATATAGGTTAGTCTTATAGTAGCGTCTTACTGCGTCCGAGGACCATCTACCTAAGGCCTGTATCTATTCCATGGTGAGGTGTTAATCGTAGGCGTGTTGGGCCGCCCCTTTACGAAAGCTATGGCCTGTGTAGCCTAGAGCACTTTTGCCGCATCTCTAAAGGTGGGCTAATAGTAGCTGTAGCACTCTTGCACGTGTAAAGGCTCTATTATAGAGGCGAAAGAGTGGCTAATCGTCCTCTAGCTAGCTCCGTAATAGAAAATAGCCCTGGCCCCGTTGCGGGAAGCAATTTTGGTCCTATTACGGGAAAGAGTTCTATTACAGGAGGTTCGCCATGTGCCGGCTTAGGCAGGCAGCGTCGTATAATACTATAATAACTATGTTTACGCCTTTGTTATTAAGGTCTATCTTGCTCCGTAGAAGATACAAAATAAAGTGGTCTCTTGTTGCCGAGCCTGTTACGCAGCGGTGGGTAAGATTTTCTGTACAGAAACGTCTTATATCTTTAAGATCTAAATCTTTATAGGTGAATTTACCTATTTTTAGAAAGCCCGTAAAGGCTAGTAAGAACGCTATGTTTAGATTAACTATATCTACTAGGTGCTCTCCGCTAGATACTCTCTTTAAGAGTATGTTAATTAGCGTGTCTCTCGTAATTAGTACTTAATTATGCCTTAACTTCTTTAGAAATAGGTTCTTTGCGCCTTGTATAAGCCTTTAGACATGACTATTGTCGAATACATCGACCGGGAGGTCGAGATCTATGTAGACTAACCGTAGAGCTACGACGTAGCTCTAGATTATTATGCTATTAATTTGGCCTTATAGCGGGAGGTTACTGCCATTTGCCTATTCTACTATCTAATAACCAAGGCTAGTGCGCGTTGCTAGCCATTTTAGGAGATTATTTAACGCACAGAACTACTCGTAGGACTTAGCTGCTAAGCTATAGTTCCGTCTTATGTTAGGCTTAAGGCCTGCCTATAGTAGCTTAGCGTATAGGTAACACTTAGTTACTAATCGTACGAGCTTAACAAACTCTAGGGGTAGTTTAATAGGAAGGGCATCTGCTAGTTTTTAGTAAAATTAGCTATAAGGGGCTAGTTAAATTGTAATAAGGCATTGGCAAGAGCATTATCCCGCGTTAAAATCTATTGTAAGTATAGGGTAACGTCCATTGCCGCAGCTTATATAAGGATTTTGCGGAGGTAATCTATAGAGGCCTGTCCTTAGGTGGTTCTATCCTTTAGGCCGGTCTCTGCTGTTGTGTTATCCGTATAGACGATCACCATGCTATGCGCCCAGTTTACGCCCCAGAGCTTAAAGGCTAGCTTAATTACGCAAATCTCTAGTGCGTTTATCTAGAGACTTTATTTATCTTGCTTAAGTTTATATAAGAAGGCGTGCTGTTACGGCACCTTCTTTAAATAAGACTACTAGTCCCCCTGTGCGGGGTTGCCCGTGTACCAAAAGGCGCCTATTGCTCTATTTAATGCGTTAGTAAAGAGATAATAGACAGGGCGGCTGGCATTGTCAAACAGCTATATTCCGTTAAACTATAGTAGCAGGTCTCTCTACTAGGTTAGGTCTTTAGTTGCACCTTTAGTAAGTGGGCGGAAGCTTCTAGGCTTCGCGAATATAGCTATGTAATCCTATAGTTGTCTTAAGAACGTACGTCCTAGCGTGACAACTTAGCTATAAAAGCTAAGGAATCCAGCTATCTTATAGGCTTATAGCTATGTAAGTCTATTACCAGCGAGCGCCGTTGAGACTAGCTAAATTACCTTATTAAGTTTTCTTTTTAGAAGGCGAGCTATTATAGAGATTATATTAATCTTAACTCCTAAGCCCTCTATAGTAGTGCCTGCGGCGTCTTTAGTACTATTACGGCGTAAGCCTAGCACGTTAGTAATTACGTTATAGTCTTTATTAATTAATTAAAGTACTTCCTCCGCTGGTGTTGCTAACGGCTTAAGGACGTATATAAAGTCGTCTAAATAGTATACAAGGTATTTCCATCTAAGGTGTAACTAGAATGCCTAATAGAAGCCTTCTGCGAATAAGTTAAATAGGAAGGGTGCTATACGTAGGCTAAAAGGGAGGCAGTTCTCGTGGTAGAACTAGCTATGCCACTAGAAGCCAAGTAGCTATTGTTAGTGTAGTGCTACTAGTATTATCCTAAAGGCGTCCTTAAGGTCCTTTTTAATAAGAAGGGCTCCTCTACCTGCGTGGCGTACTAGCTTGAAGATGTCTTCTACTATAGTGTAGTGTAGTGTAGCGACGTTAGGGTGTATCTAGTTATTAACCGAGTTGCCTATAGGATAGGAGAGATAATATATTCGTCTCCATCCTCTATCTGCTTTAGGTACTAGTCCAAGTGAGGAGCTATAAAATAGGAAGTCTCTATTATACTAAGAAACCCTTCCTAGCTATAGGTCTATATCTAGCTACTAAGTAATTGCGTCCAGATCTTCGTAGGCTAACAATAGATTCTTTAAGATAACTAACTTATAGTCTCCTTCGTACCCGATCTGCGCGCCGTATTTTAGGATGTTGTATAGGATTACTAGCAAGCTACCTAGGTAGCCTTCTAGAGCTTTTAGCCAGTTATTAGGTTTTAGTGGTGAAGGTGATTGTTCTAAGGGAGGGTATAAAGGGTTGTAGACGTTAAATTATAGGTACGTGTTTACCCTTAGGCGCTTGTTAATAGTCATGCTTACTTATTTAAGAATATTATATTAATTAAACAAGCGGCGCCGTCCTGGCGTAGGTTCCTATTTCTTGTAGTTAATTACACTATAGTTAGCTTCGCAGTTTTTGTAAATATGCTTTCGTTTACACTAGTCTCTTTTATAGCCTTTAGGCAGGTTATAGTTCTCGCAGATAACTAATTCGTTATTTGGGAGTGATCCTCCTAGACCCCCGCCTAGTGGAGGCCTGGTGCGCTTCGCGCTGCGAAGTGTGGATAGGTTAAAATAGTGACTAGTCTATTTATCTGGTACCTTCTGCTAGCTGTCGGGATTTAGCTCTTGCTTTGCTAGGGCGTGTTCGTGCCAGTTAATAGCGAATTGCAAGACGGATTGCTATTCGTAGTTATACGTGTGCCGTATTACCCGTGAAAGGAAATATAGCATTACAGGACTAATTGTCTAGTTCTAAGCCCTAAATAGTAGCCCTATAATCCAGATATAGTTTATAAAGCACTCTACCTAGACTAGTAGGTTGTCTCTAAAGTCTTTAAGGCTGCCGCGGCCGCGTTTTACTACTAACTATTAGGTACTTAGGTCTAACTTTGTGACACTTTATAATTTAGTAGTTCTGGAACCGATGACGATGCGGAGGCGGGTAAGGTTATATAGGTTAAATTTGTGGTTTAGGATAAGGTGGATATCCTTTAGATAGACGCCCGGGATCTGCTCGACGACCTACATTATCTGCAGGGAGAAACGCTCACCTACTAAACTACTATTATTATTAGTTATTGGCGTAACGCCTTAACAGAGCTAAGCTAGCTTTAGTATCGCCTTCTTAGCCTCTAGCTCTTGCATTCTTTTTTAGTGTCGGAGCTCTTAAAGCTTGGCCTGTAACTTGTGTTGTTAAAGCTCTTTATTTGTAATTATGGCTTTATAGCTTGTCGTTGGCCGTGTAGGCTATTATTGGGTAGGTATTATAGTCGTCTGGCTGTGCTGGGGCCGTTAAAGCATAGTAGGGTTAACGGTAGAGGTAGTGTTGCCGCTAGGAAAGGCTAGAAAGTCGGCCATAGTAAGCGTAATAAAATTCTAAAATTTGCGCAGTATTCGTACGAATTCCTGCAGTGGCAATAAGGTAGTAGGTAGATGGGGGCATCGTTCGAATGTATCGCTTCTTTATAATGCTGCACTTCTTTGTGTAGTGCTTGGCGGCTCGATCGAGTATAGAACCTTTCATATAATAGATCTAAATCTCTATCTATAGTCTTACAATTAGCCTGTTTGAGCTCTTTGCTTTAGATATTACTTTTTTTTTTATCCCTACTTGCTACAGGCCTTTTGTTTCTACCTGGTGGACTTAATGTGACATTAATGGTGATATTTAGAATATGGCTAGATGTACCGAACGTAAAGGTATTATTCGTAATAGTAGAATTAATATAAATAACTTATAAAGTGGCTAGATTTCCTGAAGAGCTACTGCTGCTTTGCTGTTTATCCTTGTTATAACGAGGTAGCCGCGGTCGAACACGTGGCCTTCTCTCGCTTATAGAGGTTCCGGCTAGGCTAGGATTAAACACTAGCGCTAGTGGCTGACCCTAGCATATCGTATATATATTATACTATACGAGTAATACTTGGCTTAAGTATTCTCGTGCGTACCTTTTGGTGCAGGTGAGGAAGTCACATAGTATTGGCATAGTAAGCGGGGCGCTTACCTCATTACATATAAGGTAATGAAAAATTGTTATTAGACTTAGGGAATTAGCGCTGCTAGATAAGTAGTATATAAGAATAAAAATAATAAATAAAGTTAACCTTATAGAGTACAGGCATCTATAATGAAAATAAAATATTTAATTTTATAGTCTTTATCTCCTAAATCTCTAGTCCTCTAGTTAATTTTAGACTAGTAGCTATAGCTAGACAAGTGTAATGAGGTAAGCGCCCCGCTTACTAAGCCAATACTATGTGACTTCCTCACCTGCACCAAAAGGTTGTCCGATTATATGGCCTCTATCTGTTGTGGATATAAGGCTGGAGCACTCTCTCTTTTGTACTATTCTAAATAGGGCTAGCGCTACAGCGGCACTTATTTAGAGCCTCGCACATATCTGCATTCCAGACATAGACAGAACACGAACATTATTAATAAATTATTACAACTATTAATTCTTATTATTGCATTATCTTAAAGTGACAGAACACTATTAAATCTAATAATTAAGAGTCTCACTACCTTAACTAAACCTTAAGAAAGGATAATGTCGCTGTTAACACTTCGCGACTTAACAATTATGTTAACTAATTATACTAACTACATACTATGGCTGCTGCAGCTAAAAGCGCGATGCGAACTAATAGATATATAGCCTATTATTAACCTAGATAGAGCCAAACTCCCACGCAAAAGGCCGACACCGCCGTCGCCGCTAGAAATAGCGAGTTACTAACCAATTATCCGTGTAAACGACGACGATTAACAGAACCCTCTAACACGCCTATTAGAGCTATTAAACTTAGGACTTAAGGCATATAAGGAGGACATTAAGTTCTATAAGATACAGCTTAAAGACTATAAGATAAAGGACAAGGAATACCGCGAGGAGAGATTAAGTCTTAAGAAAGTGGTTATCTATATCTAATCTACTATGTCGCCACACCTGCAACGCAACTGCTGCAAGCCTAGAGAGCAAATCTAGTAATAGATTACGTCTTTAACATAGACCATAGGCGTTGATAAAGAAGACGAGCGGGATAGAGCAAGAGCACGATACCTATAGGCCCTTAAGCTAATAAAATAACCCTTAAACTAGGATACCTGGCTAACTAAGTATAATTAGGTAGCTATAGAAGCAAAGACGAATAATGTCGCCAAAGTATAATTAATTTATAATACTATAAAGGACTTCTTAACTACGATTATAAAGGCTGCTCCTACTTAGGGTGTGTCCTTTCAAGAAACTAGACGCCGAGACGCAGATATGATAAGGAAGGAGATAATAAAACGCTTCTAAGAACATATAGCAATACTCCACCTAATTAAGGGCAAATAGCATAGGGGCGCCTTTACTACTAGTGAGCTATCTCTCGCTGCTAGTGGTGCATCCACCCCGGGCACTGACAGGGACGCCTCTTACGCTGTCGAAGACGCGCCATCTTCCACGAATAACTAACGTAGACAGGGGAGACCTCGACAAAAACGATCCTTTAGTTAAAGCACTATATCTAAGCAGTCTTTAATAGAGGATATAATAGTAGTTAAAGGCAAAAAATGCCTTGCTTGTGAATAAAGGCATAGTCTAAAAGACTACTTCTACGCATATCTAGATCATGCACTAGAGTAGTTTAGGCCACGACCTGGCTTTGCAGATATAGTATAATACAGAATCTAAAATAATTCACATCTACAAGATGAGATAAGGAAGGTGAAAAGACTAAAGTCTTAAACACCTAGAATTAAATTATTATATACTCCCACTCCAACTCGAATTACTAAGGCTAATAATAAGTAACTAGACGGACGCAAGATTATTAAAATCCTAGCGAGCTTCTAAGCCGCATCCTTTTATAACGAATTAAACACGTACCCATTGCAATGCTTAGCTATACTTAATTTAGGCATAACCTGCTATATCTTTAACAACATCGATCGCTTTGTCTCATACCGGCCACCGGCGTCAGGAGACTTTATATAGGCAGGGAATACACAAATATAGATCTAAGAATACGGGACTGTCTATCTTAACGTATAAAGTGCAAGCGGTAATTAAATAATATAACTAGATAATATTGCCTATTGCCTTAATTTACTCTGTAACTTTATATTATTTCGATTACTCCGGAGGCAAGGCCTTTAGTGGGACATAAGGGTAGACCTAACAACTCTAAAAAGAAGAGACAATACTGTGCTAGCAGAACTTTAAGAGTTGCACAGACAATAGGTGCTAGAACATAGAACAAGGCTAGTAGGTAGTATTCCTACTAATGCTACGCACGCCACTCACAAGACTAATACACGCACTAAATAAAGACTGTAGAAGGTAAACGTATAGACCTAGCACTAATAATTAGGCTATCTAGGCCCTTAGGCCCTCGAATACCTCGTGTAGTAATTTAAGGGAGTGAGGATTAAAGGCCTCCCTATAGTTAAATGTAACGCCTGCGGTAAAGCAAAACTAAAACGGCAAATACGTCGGCAAGCCAGGGAGCGAACTGAAGGCCCTGGCGAGCGAGTCGCAAGAGACTTTTACGACTACGAAGCAGATAGCTTAACAAGAGAGAAAAGCTAAATACTAATTACTAACTAATTCTCTAGCTTCGCATAGGACTACTACTTTAAGGATAACCGCCTAGCACGCTTAATTATTAAATTACTTAGCACCTTTATATAGTTCATAAAAGTATAATATAATATTATAGTAAAAGTAATTAAATCTAATAACAAGATCTTCTCTATTAAGGTAGACGTTAAGAAGTAGTGCTTAGCGCAAGGTATTAAGATTAAGCCTTTAGTACTAGATACTTAAGCACAAAATAGAAGAGCTAAACGCTTAAGAGGTGTAATTAAGAAGAAAGCGCGCGCGATGCGACTTAACTCTAACTTACCCTAGTAAATATGGCCTAAGATTACCTAAGCCGCAGTCTACCTGTATAATTAAACGCTAAACTACGCTAATCGATAGCGATCTCTATATAAAGTGTTCTTTACAATAGTAGCCTTTTAGAACGGTATTATCACCTAACTAAAGAAGCCTAATTAAGCTTACTTAAAAGCCTATAGCTACAAGACCTTTACTATAACTAATAACACTAAACGTGGTAAGAGCAAGCTCCAGCGACTAGATCCTAAAGCATAAATAGGTTATTTAGTTAGCTACAAATTAACTAACATCTAGAGAATATGGATTCCCTCTCTAGTAAAGACAATTAGTACTCGCGATGTAATTTTCGACGAGGATACTATGTTCTTAGGCAAAACTAAAGACCTAGTGGACAACCTTATACATAATACATTAGAAGAAATAGCGGCCTAGGTGCGATTAGTAGAGCTACCTTCTTTACCTTAATAAGAGCAAGCCACCAAGTCCTTCTTTAAGGATAAGATAATTAGTAAAGCGCTAGAGGAACAGGTTAAAAGCGCTCCTAAGTATAATTAAGGCAGGAGAGCTAGGTACGAATATCTAACGCCTCTATTAACACCGCTACTAGTAACACTCCTTGCACAACTAATAGCAGGAGGCGATTAAGCTAGACTACCCTAAGAGTTATAAATAAGGTAGTTGTAAACAAGCGCATAGGCCGCAGCCTTTATAGCAGGCACTAAAGCTAGCAGTAATAGTAAATGCAAAGGCAAGATTCTTAATAAGGCGTAGCTTTAATAAATAATTATATTAGGCAAGAAGCTATATTAAAGCGTGCTTCTAGAGCCACCTACATGCCAAAGCAAGCTCGAAGATCACCCTCTTTATAATATATAGAAGGAAGCAGAACGTTCCTATCTATAGAGCCATAAGGAAATAAAGTCTTAGAGCGAGGTCGCAGTAGCTCTAGTGAAGGCAGTAGGCCATTAAATCCTCGACTATATGTGGGTATACACCTACAAATTTAATAAACACTATTAACTATAGAAGTGCAAGGCAAGGCTAGTGGTATAGGGTAATTAATAGCGGCACCTAACCTCGTAAGAAACCTACGCCGTAATACTTATAGGTGTCCGATTACATGGCCCCTTGCACACACGAAGGTAGCTAGCGCAACCCTACACAAAGAGACTTTGCCAGCAGTCCAGTTCATCCGCACGATTCTGGGCGGGATAAAGGGCGACTCTCCTTACTTAACGGAAATAGATTAGCGTCTTAACGTGAGACGTAAGGATAAAAGAGCCTTACATTCTTGCAAAGACACATGAAGAAAAGAAGAATTAATTACTTTTCTATCTTATTAAAAACACCCTTTAATCTAACAATTAAGAGTCTCACTGCCTTAACTGATACTGCCTTAATTAAGCTAATTACAATGGCTCTATCGACCCTCAGAGATCCTACAGTTATCCTAACCGATTACACAAATTACACGCCATGGCTAAAACAGCTTAAAAGAAGATGCTAATTCCTAAAGGTCTAGAATATTATTAACCCAGCGCTAATAGATGAACTAAAACAGAAACCCGCGATGCCGGTACCGCCGCTAATAAGCAACTACTAATCAAGCGCCGCCTACATGACCGCGAACCCGAATAACGTGCCAATATTGCTATCCTATCTATTAACGGCAGGTGCGAAAGCATATAAAGATGATAGCGACTATTATAAAGAACGGCTCGAGATCTATAAGATTACAGACCGAGACTATTAAGAACAAGAGGCAGACCTTAATAAGGTGGTTACCTTTCTCTAATTAATAATCTCCATACACCTGCAGAGTAACTGCTGCATCCCTAGAGGTATAATAAAGTAATAGATTAATAACCTCACGATTACAGTTGGGGTTGACTATTAAGACGAACATCGACGAGCAAGGGCAAGATACTAAGAAGCCCTTAAGCTAATAAGAATAGCTAGATTATAGGCTACATGGCTATCTAAGTACGATCATGCAGCTACAGAAGTAGAGACTAATTAGGTCCTAGAGCTTTAAAGGCTAGACTTAGTTAAAGAAGACTTTATAAAGGCAGTTATTTATGTCACACCTATGTGGGTAACGACCTTCTAGCAACATGGAAGCAGAGATGCAGCTGTCTCACGAAAGAATATAATAAAACTCTTCCAAGACCACATGATCCTGCAGCACCCGATTAAGGGCAAATAAAAGGGCACTTTTGCTATTGCAGGTTTATCTCTCGCTAACGGTAGTGAATCCACCCAGGCTATAGACAGGGACGCCTCTCTTGTGGATGAAGCAGCATTATCTAAAAGTCAGGGAAGACTTCGAAATTATAAATAATAAAATAATAGTTAACGTACTAAATCTAAGCAGTCGCCTTAGAGCCTTAAGCTAATAGTAGTTAGTGGCAATTATTACCTTGCTTATAAACTACGCTATAGTCTTTAAGACTGTTTTTATGCCTTTCTAGACAAGCAGCTAGACTGGTTTAGAGCGAACCCTCTTATAGTAAAGCTAGTTAAGCTTAGGCTAGAACATGATACCAACTTCTAAGAGAAGTTAAGAATAGTGAAAAGACTAAAGTCTTAAATACCTAGAATTAAATTATCGCATACTCCCACTCTAACTCGAATCACTAAGGCTAATAATAAGTAACTAGATGGACGCAAGATCACTAAAATCCTAGCGAGCTTTAAAGCCGCATCCGTCTACACTAACCTAAACACGTACCTATTGCGATGCTTAGCTATACTCGATTTAGGCACAACTTGCCATATTTTTAACGACATCGATCGCTTTGTCTCCTACTAGCCACCGGCGCCGGGAGACTTTATATGGGCAGGGAATACGCAAATATAGATTAAAAGATACGGGAGCGTCTATCTTAACGTACGGAGTGCAAGCAGCAATTAAATAATACGGCTAGATAATGTCGCCTATTGCCCTAACCTGCTCTGTAACCTTGTATTGTTCCAATTACTCCGGAGGCAAGGCCTTTAGTGGGACACAAGGGCAGACCCAACGACTCTAAAGAGAAGAGACAATACTATACTAGCAGAACTTTAAGAGTTGCATGGACAGTGGGTGCTAGAACACAGGACATGGCTAGTAGGTAGTACTCCTACTAAAGCTGCGCATGCCACCCACAAGACTAACACACGCACTAAACGAAGACCGTAGAGGGCAGATATATTAACCTAGCACTAATAATTAGGCTATCTAGGCCCTTAGGCTCTCGAACATCTCGTATAGTAATCTAAGGGAGTGAAAATTAAAGGCCTACCTACTATTAAGTGTAACGCCTGCGGTAAAGTAAAACTAAAACAGTAAATACGCTGGCAAGCTAGAGACCTAACTAAAGGCCCCGGTGAGCGAGTCGCAATTAATTTTCACGACTACAAAGCAGATAGCTTAATAAGAGAGAAGAGCTAAATGCTAATTACTAATTAATTCTTTAGCTTTGCATAGGACTTTTACTTTAAGGATAATCGCCTAGCACGATCCATTATTAAGCAACTTAGCACCTTTATACTGTTTATAAGAGTATAATATAATATTACGGTGAAAGTAATTAAATCCAACAACGAGATCTTCTCTATTAAGATAGACGTTAAGAAGTAGTGCTTAGCATAAGGCATTAGAATTAAGCCTTTAGCACTCGATACTTAAGCATAAAATAAAGGGGCTAAACGCTTAGGGGGTGTAATTAAGGAGAAAGCGCGTGCGATGCAACTTAACTCTAACCTATCTTGGTAGATATGGCCTAAGATCACCCGAGCTGCAGTCTACCTCTATAATTAAACCCTAAACTACGCTAATTAATGGTAATTACTATATAAAGTGTTCTTTACGACAGTAGCTCTTTAGAACGGCGTTGTTACTTAACCGAAGAAGCCTAATTAAGCTTACTTAAAAGCCTATGGCTGCAAAGCCTTTGCTATAACTAATAACACTAAACGTGGCAAGAGCAAGCTCCAACGGCTGGACTCTAAAGCTTGGATAGGCTATCTAGTTAGCTACAGATCAACTAATATCTGGAGGATATGGATCCCCTCCCTAGTAAAGACAATTAGTACTCGCGACGTAATATTCGACGAGGATACTGTGTTCTTAGGCAAAACTAAAGACCTAATAGATAACCTTATGCACAGTATATTAGAAGAAATAGTAGCTTAGGTATAATTAGTAAAGTTACCTCCCTTACCTTAACAAGAGCAAGCTACCGAGTCCTTCTTTAAAGATAAGACAATTAGTGAAGCGTTAGAGGAAGAGGTTAAAGGAGCTCCCAAGTATAGGCAAGACAGGAAAGCTAGGTACAAATATCTAACGCCTCCCTTAACGCTGCTACTAGTAACACTCCTTGCACAATTAATAGCAGGAGATAATTAGCTTAAACTATCGCCAGTAGTGCAAACAGGGCAGTTACAAACAAGCCTATAGGCCGCAGCCTTTATGGCAGGCACCGAAGCCAGCAGTAGCAGCAAATATAAGGGCAAGGCTCTCGATAAGGCGCAGCTTCGACGAATGATCACATTGGGCAAGAAACCACATCAAAGTGTACTCCTAGAGCCACCCACATGTCGAAGCAAGCTCGAGGATCACCTACTCTATAATATATGGAAGGAAGCCGAGCGATCTCATCTCCAGAGCTATAAGGAAATAAAGTCCTAGAGTGAGGTTGCAGCAGCTCTAATAAGAGCATTAGGTTATTAGATTCTCGACTGTATGTAGGTATATACCTACAAGTTTAACAAGCACTATCGATTATAGAAATGCAAGGCGAGATTAGTGGTGCGAGGCGATTAATAGCGGCATCTTAACTTACAAGAAACCTATGCCGCAACGCTGGCAGGACGATCATTTCGCATGCTTATGGCAATAGCTGCACGATTTGACCTAGAACTAATTTAATACGACGTCACGAACGCCTTCGTATATGCAAAGCTCGATAGAGAGATTTACATGAGGATGCCCCGCGGATATACGCGAGTAGGCACAGTCCTGCAATTGCATAAGGCGCTCTATGGATTACGTATCTCTCTATTACTATGGCAGAGGGAGTTCATATCTACGCTCCGCAACATGGGCTTCACTATAGTCCCCTATAAGCCGTGTTGTCTTATTAAAGATGGCCTTATTCTTTTCTTTTACGTGGACAACCTAATTATCGCCTACTACAAGAATTAAGAGCACGTAGCTAAAGGAGCTATAGTAGAAATAAGTACTAAGTTCTCCCTTACTAGCGGGAAAGATCTGCAGTGGTTCCTAGGGATTAAAATTATTAGGGATCGCCTAAACAGAAAGATTTAGCTTTTACAAGCCTTATACATCGACAAAATATCGCGCCTCATTAATTACCATGAGATTCGCCATAATACCCTAATAGCAGCAGTCGAACTGCTCCCACGCTCAGGGCTCGCCAGCAAGGCTGAAGTCAATCGATATCAGCGAAAGATAGGATCAATCCTCTACGCTGTAGTAACCACGCGACTAGATATTGCCTTTACAAGCTCTTGATTATCACGATTCCTATCTAACCCAGGCAAAGAGCACTAAGCAGCTGCCAATCGAGTTCTCCTCTACCTTGCTAATACTAGATTATTAGGCCTTCAGCTTGGGGGTGTAGATACTTTAGAAGTGGCGAGTGACGCGTCCTTTACTAATAATACGCTCGACCGCAAGAGCTCGCAAGGATATATTATTAAACTATTTAGTGGCCTAATTGCCTGGAAAGCAAACAAGCAGGACATAGTTACTATATTAATAACTGAAGCCGAATTACTAGCACTATTATAGGTGGCGAAGGAGGCTTTATTTACATCCTGATTACTAAAGGAGCTAAAGATTAACCTTAGCGATTCTCTTATCACGATTAATTGCGATAACCAGCAAACAATCTAACTTATTACTAAAGAGATTACTAAGCTGCAGACGAAGCTCCGTTATATTAATATCTATAATTACTAGCTAAGACAAGAAGTCGCATTTAGGACAATTAAGGTGGACTATTAACGATTGGAGGACATGGTTGCGGATAGACTTATAAAGGCCCTGCTAGCTAACAAGTGGAGTAAGTTCCTGGATAAATTAGGACTTGCAGAGATTAAGGACATAATTACGAATAAAGAAGTTAATCTGCTCGAGCTAGAGCAAAGGATAGAGGCCTTTGAGATTGAACTAAGATAGGACTATCTAATTACTGACGAATGGTCTTTAGCTTGAGGATAAGCCTAAGCTAAGGGGGTGTGTCTGATTACATGGCCCCTTGCACACACGAAGGTAGCTGGCGCAACCCTACATAAAGAGACTTTACTAGTAGTCTGGTTTATCCGCACGATTCTGGGCGGGACAAAGGGCGACTCTCCTTACTCAACGGAAATAGATTAGCGTCTTAACGTGAGACGTAAGGATAAAAGAGCCTTACATTCTTGCAAAGACACATGAAGAAAAGAAGAATCAATTACTTTTCCATCTCATCAAAAACACCCTTTAATCTGACAATAGGATAATCCTTTTACATGCTTATAGCGATTGTAGCTTAGTTTAACCTAGAGCTTATCTAATATAACGTTACGAACGCGTTTGTTCACGCAAAGCTAGACAGAGAAATCTACATGAGAATGCCCCGCGGATACTCGCGAGCAGGCATAGTCCTTAAACTACACAAAGCACTGTATAGACTGCGCATATCTCTACTACTCTAGCAAAGAGAGTTTACATTAACGCTCTGTGATATTAGCTTTGAAATAGTGCCCCACGAGCCATGCTGCCTTATTAAGGATGGCATTATTATCTTCTTCTATATAGATGATCTTATTATCGCCTATTAGAAGAATCACGAGTCTGCAGCAAAAGCAGCTATTAAAGAGATAAGAACTAAATTTACCCTTATTAGCGGGAAAGACCTGTAATAGTTTCTAGGAATTAAAATTATTAGGGACCGCTTAAATAGAAAGATCTGGCTTTTACAAGTATTATACATTAACAAAATATCGCGCCTCATTAATCACCATGAGATTCGCTATAATACCCCGATGGGTTCAATCGAATTACTCCTAAGAACAGGACTGGCTAGTAAGGGTAAGATTAATTAATACCAGCGCAAAGTTGGATTAATTCTCTATACTATAGTTATAACTTAACTAGATATCGCCTTTGCAAGCTCTAGATTATCACGATTCTTATCTAACCCAAGCGAAGAGTATTAAGCGACTACTAACCAAGTTTTCCTCTATCTTGCTAATACCAAATTACTAGGTCTTTAGCTTGGGGGTGCAGATACTTTAGAAGTAGCAAGCGACGCATCCTTTATAGATAATATACTTAATCGTAAGAGTTCACAAGGATACATTATTAAGCTATTTAGTGGCCTAATTGCCTGGAAAGCAAGCAAGCAAGATACAGTTACTACATTAATAATAGAGGCCGAACTTCTAGCGCTTTTACAAGTGGCTAAGGAGGCCATCTTTATTTTACGATTACTTTAGGAGCTCTAGATCGCTATGAGCAATTACCTAATTATAATTAACTACGATAATTAATAAACTATTCGCCTGGTTACTAAAGAGATCGCAAAGCTGCAGACTAAGCTCTGTTATGTAAATATCCACAATTACTAGCTAAGACAAGAAGTTACACTTGGGAAAATTAAAGTGGACTATTAACGCTTAAAGGACATGGTTGCAGATGGACTTACAAAGGCCTTACTAGTAAATAAATAGAGCAAGTTTCTGAATAAGCTGGGACTTAAAAATATATTAGACAAGATTACTAATTAAGAGGTTACCCTACAGGATCTATAGTAGAGGATAGAGGCCTTTAAGTTAGAATAATAGACAGATAAATAATGCGAAGGTCCAGCTTAAGGATAAGCCCAAGCTGAGGGGGTGTGTCCGATTATATGGCCTCTATCTGTTGTGGATATAAGGCTGGAGCACTCTCTCTTTTGTACTATTCTAAATAGGGCTAGCGCTGCAGCGGCACTTATTTGGAGCCTCGCACACATCTGCATTCCAGACACAGACAGAACACGAACATCATCAATCAATCATCACATCCATCAAATTCTCATCATTGCATTATCTCAAAGTGACAGAACACTATCAAATCTGACAAAGGTACGCACGAGAATACTTAAGCCAAGTATTACTCGTATAGTATAATATATATACGATATGCTAGGGTCAGCCACTAGCGCTAGTGTTTGATCCTAGCCTAGCCGGAACCTCTATAAGCGAGAGAAGGCCACGTGTGCGACCGTGGCTACCTCGTTACACCTAAGTCTAATAACACTTTTTTATTACCTTAATTTCTCTAAGGTTTGCTTATATAGCTTTAATCTATTGCTATAAGGTACCGTGCTCTCTTAAGTCTAGCGGTTAAGAAATTAACGATAGGCTAAATATAATTTTTTTAGGAAGTTAAGTTAATACCCCTTAATTAGGTATAGCCTATTTAGGATAGCGCTAGATAAGTATAATCTAATTAGGATAATTTAATATATTTAGGTACTATTAGAAATAGGTTACGCCTAATTAATACTAGTTTTAAGTCTTATCCTGTTACTCCTTTTAACTATTAAATAATACTAGATTTTTAAGTCTTTGTGCTTCTGTCTCTCGCGTCCTTCGCTTTATCCTTTTCTAGACTAGGCGACCTCGCAAGGGAGCATTAGGAGGTGGCTTTATAATACTATTAGATTCGAGATTGTCTAGTAAAACTAGTAATAGAGAGTACCTATACTGTTCACGATACTTAGACATCTTATAGAACTTAGCGATATAGTTCTTAGGTTTAGCATTAAAGAACTAACAGATAGTAATTACATATTTACAAGGAATTTTATAATCCTAGAAAGCAAGATAAGAGCATTTCTAAGTTTTAAGCTAAATAAAATAAGTATTCTAGTCCCCTAGATTTACTTAGTATACTAGAGCTACTATATTCTCGCGCTCTTAAGGAGTTACAAGATACTAGTTACTCTCCTTAAGCTCTTTCTAGAAATATGCTATATGTTATGAGGCTCTTACACCTTATTCCTATCCGGGTTAGGGTAGTAAGGTATTATAGTACTTTATAAATTATTTAGTAGTATAAGTTAATGCGACACTTAGCGCGAGGCTAGATAATTTTATTTTATAATAAAGTAAGATAATTATTAGTTTATATAAGAAAACGTACTCGCATAGAAGATATGTAAGTTAACTATAAGGAGCATAATAAAGGAAAACCATCCTGTATATATATCCTCCTTGTCCTATAGAATCCCACGATGTCCTATATCCTGGCATCGTGGGATCCCATGGGATTTCCTGGGACGTTACGTGATTAAAGGGTCACGTGGTCACACGGTGTCCTATAGTCTTGGCGTCTGGGACAGCCTAGGACGTTACGTAATCCTGAGGTGGGGCCTGGATGCCGTCATAAGGCTCTCCGTCCCACCGTCGACTTCTGGACCGTAACATAATGCGTCTATGTAGATATAGTGCTGCCATTCTAGGTCGTATATCTATAGTAGGAGTGCCATTAGGAATAGGCGCTTTAGTTATTTAAAAGCTCTTTTCTCTACTTCCTGTAGAGGTTGCTATTTTCCTGTCTTTATAAGTTCTATTAGTAGAGCGGTAACCTTAGAATAGTTCCTAATAAATTTGCGATAGAAGTTAGTAAAGCCTAAAAAGGATTAAATATTTTTTACTAATTTTAGTAGTAATTATTCTTCTATTATCGCGATCTTCTTTAGGTCTATTTTAACACCTTCCTAGGATATTATAAACTTAGATATTTTGTTTCCGTAATATAGAATTTATATTTCTTAGGGTGTAGGAGCAATCTGTACTCTTGTAGCTTTTATAACACCTTATGAATATGTTTTTTATGTTCTTTTAAAGTTCCGCTTAAGTATATTAATATGTTATTAAGGTATGCTGTATAGAATATATTTAAGTATTTATATAATACTTAATTTATAAGCTTCTAGAAGATTACTAGTACGTTAGTTAGCCCTATTAGCATAATTATATATTTAAAAAGCCTATATTGCGTGCGGAAAGCCGTTTTCTACTTATAGCCTTTTATAATTTAAATCCTATAGAATTTATTTTAGATATTAAATTTTATAAACTACTTAGCTCCTTAGAGTTGATCCATAAGCTTTATTATTAGTAGTAATAGGTAGTAGTTTTTAACTATTACGACGTTTAACTATCTATAATTTATATAAAGTTATAGCCTGCCATCTTTCTTGCAAATAAAGAGTATAGGAAAGGCTATAGGGCTTTAGCTAAATCTTTACTTTCTTAAGCGTAGATTCTTCTATATTAGCTCCTTTAACTCTTTTTCTTATTTATAGGTAAGGGACCTTAGGCGCTCTAGCTATAGCTTAGCCCCTTTTATTAGTAGTATCTTATAATCCTACTCCTTATATTTAGGTAGGATAGTCTTATCGTGTTCCTTAAATAGGTCTGCGAATTTCTTATATTCTTCTAGTAAACCTAAGTTATTTAAGACTATCTTAGCCTTCCGGACCTATATATAGTGCACCTGGCTTAGGTGTTACTTTAAAATCTTATTTATTTTATAAACTAATATTGTTTATATTTTAGATAGTTAGCTTCCCTTTCTTACCTAAAATTTTTAAGAGATTTTTCTTTTACTAGGGCTTGCCTAAGCTATTACTAGTAGATTTTAGGGAAGGATCGTTTACTTAATTTAATTTATTTATAGATTATATTATTCTAGCTATTTATATCTTATAATAGCTTTAATATCTCTTATCTCTATAATAGTGAAGACATGTTAGCTCTCTAGGCCTTCTATATTAACTTATACCAGCGCTGTCTTAAGGCGTAGCTAACTATTACTATATCCTTATAACTAGGTCCTATTCGCAAGTCTTATCTACAGCGGTATCCTCTTATTATAATATAGTATATTATATCTTTTAACTATTTATAAGGTAATTAAATACGCGTCTATCCCTAAGTTAATAAATACTATAATATAATACCCGTACACTATAATATTCTTAATTAAGCGCTTCTTACCTTAGTAAGTGTCTACTTAATAAGCTATAATAATTATATTATTACTAGTGTGGCTTATTGCCTAGTAATAATTTAGTTTTTTAAGTCCTTAGACTTATCTTAAACCTCTTATAAGGCTTCTGCCTCCTAGATCTATTTCTTAAGCTAGGCTAGCTTTAAGACTTCTTTAACCTTATACTACTTATATTTTTATTAATATAGTGTTGTCAGATAAAAAGCATATCAAGTTCGGAGGATCAGGGGTAGCCCGAAAAAGGCCGGGGATTAACCGAGAACACACAGAACCTGCCGAGGGAACCCCGTAGACAAAAAGAACAACCTAATATATTAATTTAACCCCCCGAATTATCAGGACATCTATTAAGACGTGATATCTAATAATTAAGAGTCTCACTACCTTAACAAGAGCGAAAATAGCAACCTAAAACCTAAATTGAACTAACGGAACGATTATTCTTCGCGATGACACTAAATACCGCAGCTGGCTTAACTAACTATAAGCCCGCTGCGTCGCATACAATATATAGGCGCAAGTCGACCCTAATTTAGTAATTACCCCACTCACGGAGCCATTTGAGCCCGAGCTACCCGAGACGGCAGACTATACGCCAGCCGCAACCCTTCTAGACGGCGTCTTACTATTAAGACTATCTAAACTTTTGTCCGCTGGACTAAAGAGCTATAAAGAGGATTTAGACCTTTATAAACTCCGGATAGAGAAATACAAGATGTAGTATATAAAGTATAAGACTAAAGTCGCAAGTTTGCAGCAGATCGTAGTGTTTATTTAGTTATTAGTAGCACCGCATCTACAACGCACTTGCTATCTCCTAGATACTACTATTAAAGAATAGATTATAAAGCTAAAAGCAAAAGTAGGAGTTACCTTTAAGTTTGAATAAGAGTAAGCGCGATAGCGATACTATAGCTCATTAAAGCCTTTACGCATAGTGAATAACTAGGACATATAGCTTACTAAATATAATTATGCTATAATAGAGGCTAAGACACTAAACGTGTCTAATACTACATAATTTAATCCTGTGGCTATAAACTTTATGTTAGTAGTAAACAAGATAGCTCTAGTATGGGCTGCAACCTTCTAATCAAATGGAAAGGACCTACCTGGCATGGACTAAAAGGACATGATAGGACGTTTCCGAGAATATATAATGCTAAATTATCTGATAATGCAAAACAGAAGCTAAAAGGCAGCGTTCGTAACGAAAGACTTATCTTATCTTGCTAAAAGTAGCTAAGCTGCCTAGAGTATGCAAGGGGATCCCTAATATATAGAAACGGGAAACTCTCGGGGTATAAAACGGGGTAGACCCTGACATTAACGTATAGCTGTGAAGGATGATGATTGTGCACCTTTAAGCTCTTTAAACCCTTAACAAGGTAGTGGTAACTCCGCTAAAGCGGACGCTAATCGTGGTAAACCTGCTAGAGCAGGCACTAATAAAACCGCTAAGTGCCTGGCCTGCGATATAAGACACCCTATTAGGGAATGCTTCTATCTTTACCCGGACAAAGCACTAGAATAGTGGGAGCCAAACCTAAGAATAGCTAAATACGTTGCTTTGAAACAAGAGCACGATACCGATTTTTAAAGTCTACTAAGAGCTTAAAGCAGACCTAGAACTAAGACTCTATCCTTTAAGAATTTCTATACCCTAACTCTAGAGATCACTAATTAGTAACTAAATAGAAGATAGATTTTAAAGGTGCAAGCCGCCTATTCTGCGACCTTTACTATAGACTAATTTAACTATTCTCTTTGGCGTTCTTTTATCCTTGACTCGGGCTCGACGTGCCACATCACGAACGACCCCGACCGGATTTAGAACTATTAGCCACCTACACAAGGCAACTTTATATAGGCAGGCGACACTTAAATCTAAGTAAAGGGATACGGAACTGTTATCTTAAACCTAAAATATAAATAGGGAGCTAAAAGACTAGTACTACATAACGTAGCAATATGCCTAGACATGCTATGTAACCTAGTCTCCTTCCGAGTGCTAAGGCAGAAGGGATTTTAGTAAGATACCTAATTAGAGCCTATTGCCCTAAAGCAACCAAATGGAACAACTATTAGAGAGCTCACCAAAATTTATAGATAATAGGTATTAGAACACTAACCTGTGCACCATGTAGCGCACTATACGCATTCTTACAATTCTTAAACGCAACGACGACCTTAAAGAGCATTAGCCCTCTTATGGTATAAAAGGCTCGGTTATCCAGGACCCGCCGTAATCGAGCACCTAGTGTAGCGAGCTAAGGGGGTGCGCGTCAAGGGAATTACAATAGTAGAGTATAACTTATGTAGAAGAGTAAAGATGCGAAGGCAGATAAGCCGCGCACCTAGGATTAATAAGCAAGGACCCGTAGAAAGGCTTTCTATTAATTTCCACACCTACGAATTACTATTGTTTAACAAAGAGAAGAGCTAGATGCTCGTTACAGACAGATATTCTAGTCTTTAATAAGACTTCTACTTCACGGATAACTAAACGGCAAGGTTAATTATTAAGATATTAATAATCTTCTTCGGATTTCTTAAGAACTAATATGACATCACTCTAAAAGTTATTAAAACGGACAATGAGATTACCATAGTTAAACCCGAAGTCAAGCAGTAGCTAAAAAGCCTAGGCATAATTATTAAGCCTTTAGCACCAGACACGCAAGCTTAAAACGGCGGCGCTAAACGCTTAGGGGGCGTGAATAAAGAAAAATTTTGCGCAATGCGTCTGGACGCAAACCTTCTATAGGAACTCTAGCCTAAAATTATAAGAGCTAGAGTATATCTATATAATTAAACGCCAAACTACACGAATAACTAAAAAACACTATATAAGATATTCTTCACACGAGTATTACTAGCTAATAGGATTGTTACGTCTATTAAGAAACTAAACTTAGCCCACCTGAAGGCGTACGGATGCAAAGCATTCGCTATAATAAACGATACCTATCGTAGAAAATTAAGACTACAATAACTCGACCCTAAAGCATGGATTGGATACCTTATTAGATACCGGTCATTAAATATTTACCGAATATAGATACTAACGCTGGCCAAGGTCATTAGCACGCGAGACGTCGTATTCAATGAAAATATAATCTTTGACAGGAAGATAGAGGATCTAATAGATAACGTTATGCATAATACGCTGGCCGAGATAGCTACATATATTAAGATAATTAAGCTACTACCACTGGTGTACTAACTAGAAACTAAATCATTCTACGAAGACGATGTCGCAGAAAACGAATTACCTACAGAGGACGAAGTAGACCCACCGGGCTACTATCGAGGAAGGAAGATTAGAGATTACTACCTAATACTACCTTTAATTTTACTACCTGCAGCTCTGCTAGCATAGCTAATAATAAGGGAAAATACAAACCTACCCGAGATTACTTTATCTAAGACAGTCCCCTGGGCAGCAGCTTTCATGGCAGGAACGAAAGCAGGAAGGGTCAGAAAACATAACAGGAACACGATTAACAAAGCCTAGATAAAAAGACTACTAGCGAAGGGCGTTAAGATTTACTAATTATAGTTACCTCCGCCACCTACTTGTAAAACGGACCTTGACTAATATCTAATGGGAGAATTATTCCGGGAAGCGCAGCAATCGCATTTAGATAGTTATAGAATCACCTAATCCTAGATAGAAGTACCGTACAAGACAGTAAAGGCAATAGGCTAATAAATCCTAGACTATATGTAGGTGTATATGTATAAGTTTAATAAATATTACTAGTTTATTAAGTGCAAATCGCGACTGGTAGTTAGAGAAGACTAATAACGTAATATAACCTCCTAGGACACCTACGCAGTAATATTGGCTGGAAGATCCTTTCGCTTACTTATAGCAATTGCTGCTAAATATAACCTTGAACTTATATAATATAACGTTACTAACGCGTTTATACACGTATTACTAGATTAAGAAGTCTACATGCGCATGCCGCCTGGATATTAAAAACCTGGTACTGTCCTTAAAGTCTAGAAGGCACTCTACGGACTGCGAATCTTACTACTTCTTTAGCAGAAAGAGTTTATAGCTACGCTTATTAAGTTTGGTTTCTAGACCATGCCCTATAAGCCATGCTGCATAATTAAGGATAGTATTATTATCTTCTTCTACGTAGACGACATTATTATTGCGCACCACCGAGACAAAGCCAGCTAAGCTTAGTAAGTCGTAGAATAACTTAGGAAGAAATACTTAATAACAGGCAGAGAAGACCTACTATAGTTCCTAGGAATTAAAGTAATTAGAGATTAGTAGAACTGACTTATTTAACTCTCCCAGGCCGCATACTATAACAAAATCAGCCGGCTGGTTAATGACCAAACAATCCGACATGACACCCTAATAGGCATAGGGGAGCTTAAGCCGAGAGAAGGGCTGGCTTCGCTCACAGAGATTAATAAATACTAACGTAAGATTAGATCACTCCTATATACAGCTATTAGTACCCGACTAGATATTGCATTTGCAACCTTAAGGCTGGCGAGATTCTTGTTAAATCCTAGTCTAGAACATTATTATGCGGCTAACCAAGCCCTGCTGTACCTCAACGAAACAAAGTAGAAGACACTTTAACTTAGAGGAGGTAAATCCTTATAGGTAGCAAGTAATGCCTTATTTGCGGACAACACTCTAGACCGTAAGAGCTCGCAAGACTACGCTATTAAGCTATTTAATAGCCTTATTACATGGCGTGCAAGCAAACAAGACACTATTACTACGTTAACTATAGAAGCTAAGCTCCTTGCTCTGGCGCAAGTTGCAAAGGAAGCTATCTTTACATCGAGATTAATAGAGGAACTAAAAGTTAAGCTACCTAGCCCTACTATTATAATCTAATGTAACAACTAGCAAACTATTTGGCTAGTAACACAGGAGATCTTGAAGCTGCATACGAAGCTTCGACACGTTAATATACATAATTACTAGCTCCGACAGGAAGTAACCAGGGGAAGGATAAAGGTGGAATACACTAAATCCGTAAAGATAATTACAGACGGCTTAACTAAAGCACTCCTAGTAAATTAGTGGCAGAACTTCCTAAAGCAACTAGGACTGGTAGAGGTAAGGGATTGAAAGGTAGCTAATAAAGCACCTTTAGAGGAGATTTAAGACCAGCTTAATAACCTCACCCTCGTCTGATAACCTTGGCCATGGCTCGAACGGCTCCAAGCTGAGGGGGTGTGTCAGATAAAAAGCATATTAAGTTCGGAGGATCAGGGGTAGCCCGAAAAAGGCCGGGGATTAACCAAGAACACACAGAACCTGCCGAGGGAACCCCGTAGACAAAAAGAACAACCCAATACATTAATTCAACCCCCCGAATCATCAGGACATCCATTAAGACGTGACATCTAACAAGTGTATAGGTCTTCTAGATTTTATTAAATTTATATACTCCCTAATTCCCGTGCTGCGGGCAATTCGGAGTAAGGCATTTATTCTAGGCTAATATACTATATCTTAAGTAGCTATCTAAGGAAGCTACTTCTTCCTATAGGCTTATGTACGCGAAGCACTATAGGTTAAATTAGTTTTATTTAATTATTAGGTAGTTTATATCTTTCTCTAGCTACGTACTTTCTATAGTTATACTAGTATCCTAGGAATCTAGGCCCTAAGGGAACTAGCCTGTCTTAAACTTTTATTATCTATATAACTTATAGGTAATATTAAAATATTAGTGCTAGCTATTCTATTTATAATACTTAGCCTAATAGGCTAAAAAGTATTTATAGTAGTTATTAGGCACGTTATACTAGTCTTTTTTAAGTCTATAGTATTTTAAACTTCCTAGAAAATAAGAGGCCTTAACTCTAGCCTTAAAGTGCTATTAGCACCCTTTACGCGTGCATTACTACCACTTAGCGTGTGTATATTGCTCCTGTATCGTGACCTGACGTAGATACTGCTTCGGTGGTCCTTGTAGTTTTTTGGCAAGCCAGTAGGCATCCCACGCATGTGGTCCTTAGATAATCACTTTCGCCTTATATTAAGACAAGTAATGTAGCGTGCTATTACATATCTAGCAGGTGTTATCTGCTAGTTATTAGAAGATCTAGTATTTATAGAGGGTTTTTCGTTCCTCTCCCTATTCTTTTATTAGTTCTAGGATCTCTTGTGTGAGATCTATTTCCTCCGCCTCTGCTGGCGTGAGGGTGGCCATGGCCACTTATAGGAGGTTGGTCGTGTTGACCTTAGTCTCCTAACCTTCGCAGTCCTTGGCGAAATGGCCTTGTTTGCCACATTAGAGGCAGGCCTTATCCTTAAACCTCCGTTCTCGCTCTTCTTGCGAGATGCTGCTTTGGCCCTAGTAGCCCTTCTTAGGTTTATATAGCTGCTTTCCTTTGCCGTTTCTTTTTTTGTACCATCGGGCTTCATCGGTCATGATGACGTCTCTGTCTCGGTCTCTTCTGGCGGGTTTGGCGTTGTTTTCCCTCCTGGAGAGTAGTCGAGTGCCATGTTGTTTTTCCAGTTTCCGCTCGTACAAGCGATTGTCTACTTTAATAGCATTATTAATAAGTTTTTCTAGGTTATCTGCTTTTTCTTAGTAGACTAGTTTATCTTTAACTAATTCCTTTAGTCTATTATAGTAGGCGATTATTAGTGGGGCCTCTCCCTATTTATTAAGTTCTACTACTATTTATTTAAACTCTAAAATATAAAGTACTACTAATTTTTCCTAGCGTAAACGTTAGAGGCGTATTAGAGCTTAATAATTTTTATTAATTATACTAAATATTTTTTTATAGCCTTATAAAAGGACTCCTAGTCCTTTAAAGTATCTTTAGTAGTATCTAAATTATAATTCTCTAGCTTACTATTTTTAAGAAAGTTATTTACTATTAGTCGAGCCTATATAGTTACCTTATCTTATATATTTATATACGTACCTAGGATCTTATCTTATTCTATATTAAACTTTCCTAGGTTATAGTAGATAAATAGTTTTATCTATATTAGGAATATTCCTAGGTAACCCTTTCTAGTATAAGGTTTAGGTTTTAGGACTTTTAGTTAATACTTTATATCCTTTTATTTACTTATTTTCTTGCTTATGCGGTTAATAATTTCTTAAAGCTAAGTTATTTAAGCCTTTTATTTAATAATTACTTTTTATAGTATCGTTTTCTTAGGTGCTAGAACTATAGCTATCGAACTAGGTTCTACTATTACACTATAAGGTAGTTAAAGTATTATAAGGCTCTTACACCTTATTTTAATTTAAGTTAAAGTAGTAAGGCATTATAGTACTTTATAAATTATTTAATAATATAAATTAATACGACACTTAGCGCGGGGCTAGATAATTTAATTTTATAATAAAGTAAAATAACTATTAGTTTATATAGGAGAGCGTATTCGTACAGAAGATATATAAGTTAACTATAAGGAGTATAATAAGGAAACTATCCTGTATATATATCCTCCTTGTCCTATAGAATCCCACGATGTCCTATATCCTGGCGCCGTGGGATCCTATGGGATTTCCTGGGACGTCACGTGATCGGGGTCACGTGGTCCCACATTGTCCTATAGTCTTGGCGTCTGGAACAGCCTAGGACGTTACGTAAGCTCGAGGTGGGGCCCGAGTGCCGTCATAAGGCCCGTCGTCCCACCGTCGACTTCTGGATCGTAACACTATAGTAAAGTTAGTATATGTTATAAGGTGCTCATACCTTAGTCCGGTCCAGGTTAGGGCAGTAAGGCTAAACTAGCACTTTATAGATTATTTAGTAGTATAAGTGAATGCGACACTTAGCGCGTGGCTATATAATCTAATCTTATAATAAATAAGATAACTATTAATCTGTACAGGAGAACGTATTCGCACAGAAGATATATAAGTTGACTACAAGGAGCGTATAAAGGAAATCGTCCTGTATATATACTCTCCTTGTCCTATAGAGTCCCATAGTATCCCATATCCTAGCCCCATGGTCTTGGTGTCTGAGACGGTCTGGGACGTTACGTAAGCCCGAGGTGGGGCCTGGTTGTCGTCATAAGGCCCGTCGTCCCACCTTCGACTTCTGGATCGTAACGGTATACTTCTTATCTTTCTAGGGGTTATAACGTCTTTCGTAGAATTTTAATATTGTATATATCTATATATAATAGAGTAAATAAAGAATTAGTAAGTTGCGAGCCTCTTATAGCTTAGTCTTAGTCTAAATAGAATACTAGGCTTTTTAACAGGTCCACTTACAATCTATGCGCTATTTATCAACTCAGAAATATTAGAATATATTTAACTAAACTATAAGAAATTAACTAGTAGTGTATATAATATTGCATAGTACTTTATATTAATCTAATCTAGATAGTAACGCGCAGGAACAGAAAGCGACTTAATTTAATGTAAAAAGGCTTTAAATTTAACTTATAACATAACTAGATGAGTAGCTTTAAATATCTTCTTAACCTTTTTTCTAAATTTGTTTCTAACATTCTCTGTAAGATATTAGGTATAGTAATAATAAAAAGCCTTTACGAAATCCTCTTTAATAGCTAGAACTAGACCTTTTACTTAATTACTAATAATTATAAGATACTTAAAATTATTACGTTTTTTCTTAGTAGTATTAAGGTTGCCTAGAAAGTATTCTCTAAAGTTATATAGAAAGCTAAGATATAATTCTTTAGACTCGTTTCTAGTAAATCCTTATATTAATAGTAGGATTTCTTTATTGGCGTTAAGTATTATAAAAATAAGAAAAACTAGGCTCTTATTTAACTTTATATAGGTACTATTAATATAAATAAACTGTTAGGAGTGCTAAAATGTATAAATACAAGCCTTTAGTGCTACATAGTACTAGTTAAAGGATCTATTATTATTTATTAAGATAGTAGTATTTACCTTTAAAGTAGTATAGTTTCCTTCGTCCTCTAGATCTATATCTATATTAAGCCCGTTATCCGTAATTGCCTAAAGGAACGAAAGGATAAGCTAGAAGGACTTTATCTTATTTATAAAAGCACTTTTTTAGATCTCTTTCTTTACGTACTATACTTATAGGTATAATATTTAATTTAAGTGCTAAAGTCTTTTAGTAGTCTAAATTTAGTATAGTCTTGTTTAAAAGTTGCTCTTAACTATATCTCCCTATTAGTAGGTAATAAGCTTTGCAGATCTTAATACTTTTTAATCCTAAAAGAAGCTAAGATCGCAAGTATAAGGGACTAATTTTTAAAGCTTAAATTAATTAAATTAATTTATATAAGTAATTTAAAGAAAGAATTTATATCTAGTTTCCTTACTTAAGTAGTAAATAGCGTGGAATCTTGTTTAATTACTAAAGGCTACTTTAAATAAAAGCCTCTAAGTTATTATAACGTAAAGTACTAACTCTTTTGCTTTATTAATTAACGCGAATATCTGTCTAATAAATAAAGTACTGGGTAAATTTTAGGAGGATACTATTATAGTAGACTATTATTTTTTATATTAGTCTTGTATTAAAACGCGTTAACTTATTTATCGCGTTAAACGCGTAATAAGCTATTCTAGTTTTAGCAGATAGCTAAATCTAACGTAAATAATAAGAAGTCCTACTACCTAACACTATATAACTATAATATTATAATACGGACTCCCTTTTTGTGCAAAACTGCTTTTGTCTACTGTCTAAAAGCAACTAGGGGAGGTGCAAAGCCTACTAACAGAATAGTAGCATTTAGGATAGGGACTGTGGCATATAGGATAGAAACAGTGGCATGTGGGATATTTTACGAGCCAACGTCACGTGTGTGGTAGTGTATCTGAAACAGTGGTAGATGGGAAATTATAAACGATGCGCGAGAACTCGCGAGAGGCTTAGCTCTCGCAACCCCTTACCAAGAACGCTAGTTCTACGGCCCGACTACCCCCTAAAGAACCCATAGTTATTTAAAGGTCCCCCGGTCGCGATTATTACCCAGTTATCCACTAGCCCCCTTAACTTTGGCTTTGGAACTTACGATCACGTGCTACTGTATTAGTATATCTTTAACTCCCTTCTGCTTTTCCCCTCCCACAACAGAAGTTTTAGCTTTGGAAGTGGCCCTGACGGCGGCCGCGATGGCCGCGACGGCCGTGACGACCTTCCTTCCTGTCCCTGCTGCCCCTACTAGTGCTGTAGAGTATCGCGCGGCCCTTGATGTCGAGCTCTTTGCGCAGGGCGCGCGCGCGCTCGCGCAGGCGCGTGAGACTCGGCCTAAGAATACAAACAAGACGTACGATCCAAAGTAGAAGGAGTGGCAGTAATTCTGCGCGGAGAAAGGATTTGAAGACGGTGAGCTTGTGTGCGAAAACAAGCTAATCTGGTTCCTGAACGAGCGCGTCCTGGACTGAGAGCTTTGGACCTCGCGATACACGAAGAAGGTGAACCGTATGACTACGGATGGCGAGCTAGTCTGGCAGACACTAGGGCCTAGCGCTATTAAGTCGTACGTAGCTGCCATCGTCGACCTGTGGTCCTTCTAGAAGAGTAAAGGCATAAACACGCACCCGACTCCGCGCGGGGAGGGCCTAAACGGCCTGCTAAGGGCTCGCCAGCGCGCTGAACATAAACGGCGCCGGCTTGAATTTACCGATAGGGCTGCGGGGACGCTGCAGGACGGCTATACAGAGGCGAAGATGATCGATGCTATACGGTTCTGTTGGGAGGGCTACCCCCAGAAGAAGCAGTAGTCAAAGCAGTTAACAGAGCCGTACCTGCGCACTGCCGTCGACTTTCTGCTCGCCCACAACATGCTGCTGCGGAGCGAGGCCCGCCTGCAAGCCGAACTCCCTAATTTCTTTACAGTCTCGCTACGGGATGAAGGCCCAACACCTTGCTATCTAATGATTATGATTATGGATAATGGCAAGACGAACCCAATGGGGCGACTGGAGTACGGGGCTGTTATGAGGCACTGGAATCCGCTGCTCTGCACTATGGCACACATAGCTTTTTACTTCTTCTACCGCTGGAACGTTGCAGGCGAGCCGCCTCCTAGCTTCCGTTGGCGCGAGCTATGGTACAACCTGCACCTAATTAAGGGGGAGCATATAGCAAAGATGATGACGTACGATACGCAGCTAGGTTGGATTAATAAGATATTTGCTAGAGCGAACGTTATGTCGCTAAAGAAAACGCACGCGGGCTGATTATAAGGGGCGAGGCATGCTAAGCTTAAGGGCGTTAGTAAGGGCCAGATCCGCCGCGCGGGACGGTGGAATAGTGACTTATTAATAAACTGCTATCTTACCTAACTTCCGCGCAAGTTTATACGGAGCATGGCTGGCTTTAGCCCGTCTACGCAGGGCAGCTTCTACCTGCCACGAGCGAAGGTACTGCCTCCGCGATCACTTGAGCAGGCTGTGTGGCCTTTTGTCGACGAATGGCTGGCGTGGTTCGACTCGTACGCGGATGGTAGGGAGGAGGAGAAGAGTAGCCATGCCGCCGCCGCTGCCGCCGACGACGACGACGACGACGACGACTGCACCGACCTCGCGGCTTAGGGCTTTCTCCGTTTACTGCAGCAGCTCCGCATTATCCTCCTCCAAGACTTGGTAGTTATGAGGCAAGAGTTTCCTGCGCACCCAATCTGGGCTGACCCTATCTTCGCCCGAGCCGATTACCTAGCGTTCGCAAAGGACGTAGAGCTTTTGCTATTAGACGTAGAGGAGCCTGAAGAAGTACAGATTCGGAAGACGCTTCCTGCTATTGCTGAGCGTCTGAGCATCCTACAGTAGGGCCTTACGCGAGAGGTCAACGACTGGGGTGCAGAAACGAGAGAGCGGCTTAACAGAATCGAGATACGGCTAGGGGACTTGCTTGAGGGCCGTATATCCCTGACGCTACATCCTACTACGCGTCGTACGACGATAACGGCTTCTTCCGGTTCTGCCACGCCTACTTTAGCAGTAATGACGGTAAGGCCTGCCGCTGCCGCCGCGCTCTTCTCTTAGGAGCAGCCATAGCCGGAGCAGCCACAGCCGGAGCCGCCACAGCTGGAGCCGGAGCAGGAACAGGAATAGGAGCAGCTGCGGCTGCGGCTGTGGCTGTAGCCGCCGCCGCCACCGTCGTACGTTCTCTCGCGCGCGGTGACAACTGTCCTACAACTGTGGAGGGAGTGGACGGTAGGTCTTACAGGTGGCCCGTCTGTGCAAGGATTAGAGGATCTATACGGTTCTCGCTGGCGTCAGAAGCACAGCGAGCAGGTGTTCTATGGGCGACGGAAGGTTATCATTAATGAAGTTCGGAGACGGCAGGCACAGGGCATGAGTATAGGCACTGCAGTGGAGGAAGTAGAGCTGGTTCGGCAACGGGGTCAATTGTCTCTCTATCAGCTGTACCAGCTACTTAACAAGCAGAAAAAGTGCGCTTCGTAGTGAATGCTATAAGCCATGCGCTCCTATATCGCCTATATTTTTGCCCCTATTTCAAGCACAGCATGGTGCAAAAATTAAAAAAAGGGGGCCCTCCGGGCGTGCCAAGACTTTTGGTATACCAGAGGTTATCCCAGAGGTTGGGGGTTCTCGCTTAATAACGCGCGTGATCTCGGTAACAAATCGACCCCCATATAACCCGTAATTATTACGCCAAGCAGTGGCATGTTTGAAATTTGCCGCTTGCTGAATACTGGCGCTGTTAAATTACGGCTAGGCCTCTTCTGTACAGTAAGGATATAGGTCTTTGCTTGGCAGTCCTGCTCGATGAAGCATAGATAACTGCCGCAACGCAGCTACCTTGTTAGCCGTAGTATTCTTCTCGGGGTATAAGCTTTCTGTAGCACTCTACAGGATAACGAGCTTTTAGATAGATGCACTATACTTTAAGCAGACACTAAGGCAGGCTAAGGCAGGGGTGTTAATAATATAAGTAGTAAGATGCAGTATTGTAAAGTTGACAGAGAAGTTACGCCTAAGATATCACGTATATAAGAACCTAAAGAGCCCAAGTATCTATTCCAAGAGTATCTAAGCGGTGCGATCGTTGTTGGCATTGTTGTGGTAGACAGTGCTGCTGGTGTTCCGCCACGGCGGTTGTTCCGTTACGATTGGATGCACGTTAGTTTTGATTGAATTTCGTTATCACGGCAACTTCTTCGCTTCACCGATCATGTCGCTGCACAGCGTAGCGAGATAATGCCTCACAACCAGAGGACCCGAACAAGTCTTCCGCGAGCCGGTGCTGTGAGCATGCTGTCTGTGGCGCACCGACCCGTCTATGGGGAGCAGCTTTGAGTCCGGTATGACGGTGGGCGCGTGGGTGGGTTTGCAGATCTGTTCAATGTCAGCCACAGATTCGCTCTGGCAGCAAGAGACTATAGACAGGCATCGAAAGGTATCTTCCATTTGCGCGACCTCTTGAGGCACACTCGTTCTTCGCCTGGGTATCGTTCTTTCCCATCTACTCCTCGTCACTCTCCGACATCTGCATCTCTTCGTCGTCCTCAGACTCTTCCTCCTCCTCCTCTTCCCTTGCCCTCTTCATCCCCTTCGCCCTATCCTGCTCATTCACAGGCACCGCCTTCGCCGGCGCACTCCCGAAAACAGCAGCCGCGGCGCCAGTCTGCTCGGTCGCTTCCTGCCTCTCCGGGAGATCGGGCTCCGGGAGCTTAAACGTGCCGTCGAGCTTCGCGATCGTGTCTGATTTGCTCTTCGCATACCTGATACGCTATACATATGAACACCACATTAGCGCATTGGTTGGGGGTGTAAGGTAGCGGGGACCATACCATGTCCCTCCCAAAAAACGTGAAGCCTTCAAGCGCGCGCATAGCCTGCGTCGAAGAATCGATGTCGCGGAATACGATGTGGGCCTGGCCGCGCATTTTTGGGGTTTTCAGGGCGACGACGTCGAGGATGACGCCGTAGGTTGCGAAGAGCATGTAGAGGTTGCGCTTGAGGTCGTTTTTGGGGAGCTTGTCGTTGAGGTTGTTGACGTAGAGCCTGCTTTCGCGTTAGGTGCGGCGTTGCATGGGGGATTGGGGAGGCGTACGTTCGATTCGGCGGGAGAGAATTGCCCTTGCCAGGCGGCGGCGCTGGACGGGCGAGGGCGGCCATTGTTGTGTGCGAATCTTCGCTGTGAGGTTCGTCGCTGGGAGCGTCCCCGCAGAAAGCTGAAGTGATGGAAATCGCGTGGTCCGTGCGAGGATCCCTGTCGCGCCTTTGCGACTTCACTCTTTTGTTGCCGTGCGTCTTTTACGTTCACGCGTACACTTTCGCGCAGAAAAGGCTGACATCGTGTTTGAGAAGCTTCTCAGCATGAGAGAACATACACTTATGACCCCCACAGAGCCTTCATTTGGTCCGCCATAGCTCCACGCGCTCCGTCGCTTTGATCCCGCGCCTATACGCGGCGTCGTTCACTTGCGCCTCCCACCATCTTTCGCTGAGACAATTCGCCTACAACCTCAGCCATGGGCATGTCACCTGCTGTGAGCCCCAGGCCTAACCCGCCGGGCTCCAGCGCGCCTGTCAATGCCGCAAAGGCAAAGTCGCTCGTGCACCTGGTGCATAATAAGACAGCTCCGTCACCGTCCCTCGCCAGCGCGGCGACGACCCCAGGCGGCCCAGATGCAGACGAAGGCCTAGCAGAAGAGATGAATGATAAGGTCGCCAATCAATTCGCATTCGGTACGTATGCAGCTGGAACAAATAATACACAGTGGCTAATAACGGCATGTAGGACCTCGCCTGGGAGAAGGTACCTATGCCACCGTCTTCCGGGGCCATTACCGCGACGATCCCTCGAAGCTCGTCGCTATCAAAAAGATGAAGAAGAACGCAGAATGGCAAGACGGCATCAACCTCGACTCATTACGCGAAATGAAATACCTCGCCGAACTGCACCACCCCTACCTCATCGAGCTCATCGCCGTCTTCACCACCAAAGACGAAAACATCAACCTCGTCCTTGAGCACCTCCCCGGCGGCGAACTCCAAGACCTGTGGCAGGACAAAACCATCGCCTACGGCGGCGCCGACGTCAAAGCCTGGGCCAACATGCTCTGTCAGGCGGTCTGGTGGCTGCACGAGAACTTTGTGCTCCACCGCGACATCAAGAGCAACAACATCATCATCGCCGCCGACAACTCGCTCAAGCTCGCCGATTTCGGTCTCGCGCGCACCTTCGCCAACCCCGAGGCCGACATGACCTACAACGTCATCACGCGCTTCTACCGGCCGCCCGAGCTCTTCCTGGGCTCCACCCACTACGGCGGCTGCGTCGACATGTGGAGCGTCGGCTGCGTCATCGCCGAAGTTGCTATCCGCGAATTCTTCCTCCCCTCTGCAACCGACCTCGCCCACCTCGGCGTCATCACGGAGGTCTTTGGCGTGCCTACAGAGCAGGACTGGCCCGGTCTGTCGAAACTCCGCTTCTGGAAAGAGCAGATGGAGGGTCTCCCGCCGAAGCGTCCGCAGCCTCTTAGCTGGTGGAAGCAGCGCATGCCGCTTATAGGAGACGCGGGTATCGATCTTGTGCGCGGACTGCTGACGATGGATCCGAGTAAGCGTCTGAGCGCGAGACAGGCGCTGGATCATCACTATTGGACGAGTTTGCCAAGGCCGCAGAGGAAAGAGTTACTTCCGAAGAAGGGGGGGAAGGAGGGAGAGAAGGCGATGGGGGAGCAGCTTAAGCGCGTGGGTGGGGAGATTGAGTCGGGGAGGACGGATAAGGTGGCGAGGAAGTTGGACTTTGGCGCGGCGCGGTAGGGAGGAGGGGGATAAGGAGGTGCTTTGGGGGTTTGGCGTTGGTGGGGGATACCATTGGGCATTTTTGGCGTTGGGATCTTTACATTATAGCTCGAGGATGTTCGAGTTAGATATAGAGTGCGTGTAAAAGTCTACTTTACGTTTTGGTGGCTGGGTATGTCAATACATCTATTCGGACTGCGGCGAAGCTTAAGTGGGTCTTTTGCTTTTGAGTGCACTGCAATTCTTAGGGCGAACAGGGAGATCTACGCTAAAATTCCTACAAGATCACATTTCACTGCAATCTCTAGCTCGGACGGGGAGGTCGACGGCAGGGGTAGCTACGTGTGTATGGGTTCACCAGAATTCTTACCCGACCGGTAGCGCGCACGTGATGGCCAAAAATCTTTAGCTTTCATGCTTACACTGCAATCTTTAGCGCGGACGGGGAGTTAGTAGGTGGGTAGCTAGGTAGCGAGCGTATCAGCGGAGTGCTGGATACATACTTGCCTATTTGAATATGCTAAAGTGATATATATCACCACATTGAATATGTGTTCCTTTAGCACTTTAGCACATGTGATATTATTTATGCTAGAGCTATATCACTCGAGAATATCGCCCTAGTACCCTTGGCTGATTAGTAGAACCACATCCCATGGTTAATCACATGTCTAGCTATTAAGCTTAGATTATACTACTAGGCAAATAATATAATCTGCTTAAGTTATTAAATATTTATTCCTTATTTTACCTATAATTATTTTATAACTTAATACTAGTAGTATCTTCATACCTAATTATTTAATAATAGCATTATATCTATAAATTATCGCTAACACTTTTACTTAATTACTAACTAGCGTAATACTTAATAACCTTCCCCTGGAACTACCTAATAACCTACTTAACTTTAACGCTATTTTCTATATAACCTATTTAAAGAAGGATAAACCAGGCTCCCTTAGTAATTAGAGGATAACTAGTTAAGTCGTGTATAAATACCTTTATTACCCCCCTAATAGTCCATGATCGAATAGAAAGCGTAGTAACGCTACTTACTACGTAAAGCGTAAACATGCTTTTATTCTTAAAATAATAGCACGCACCTTATATAACTATAACTTAAAATTTACCTAGTAATTAAAGTAGCCTTATATAAAAGGCGTTTTTTAGAGTTAAGTGTTAGATATTATTTTACGCCGCGTCTTTAATTAATAGAAATATATTAAGTAAGTTATTAGTCTTCTCACACGCCGGCGCTTGCCATTCTTTACGGTGAAATAGGATGAGATGCAGGATGTCGTATTAGTATATAATCTAGCAATTAAAGATCTTCTTCTTACATTCCGCCATGCGGCTATGCGCTATATTACTGCTACTTTTAACCTTTACTAATCCAAGTTAAAAGTAAAACTTTAGGTGGCCGTATTAAAGATCCACCTCTTAACTAATCTCTGGACATCGTCTTATCGACATGGCATCATAGCAGTATGTGCCAGGTGGGTTAATAGTAGCTATTAGCCTAAAAGAGCCCTCCTAGCTATGTCTACATGTTAATATAGCCACACCGGCGAGCATCAGGCAGTCTTAATTACGGAAATAATTAAAGAATATAACATTATAAAGTAGATTAGCTATTATACTAATAATAATACTACTTTTAATAATACCTGCTTAAAATATCTCTTTTAAAAACTATAGGATACGTACAGTATATATTATCTATAATACTTAATTAAAAAATAACTAATTATTTTATTTAAATATCTTATTACTCTAAACACTATAGAATTTAATATATTACATATATTATAAATCTCTCTCTTTAAGCCTTCCTCCTCGCATCCTTAAAGGAAGCTTTAAATATAGCACTATCGCCTCTAGCGACGTAACTAGCCCCGAGATATATAAGCTATTTAACTACGTACTCTGTAATACATTTACTAAAGAACTACTATCTCAGACTAAAGCTCTAGGATAGTAGGAATAGTTATTAAATAAAATATAAAAGAGCAAGACTAAAAAAGTGCCTACTAGCTAGCTAATTTTAATAATAATAAGTTTAAAGGCTAGTAGACTACCCTAGCGATGTATAAACTATATAATATTACGGTCTAGCTTCGGAGCTTATCTATCTATAGTAATTTATAGGAGGAGTGAGTAGGTTTGCGGCTAAAGATAAATAATAATACCTAGTAGAACTTATAGTATACATTAATTAATTATCTTATTTAAAAATAGTTACTCGTTAAGCAATTTTTACTTAATTATAATAGAAAGGTTAGTAATAATATTCTTAACTTGTTAAATTAGGATTATCTTAAGAAAATATATAGATTTTTATAACTATTTACCTTAGCAACTTTCTAGGCTAAGAGTAAGGACTCTACACTATTATAAACGCTTATAATTATAGATAGGCAACTACGCTATTACAAAAAGAACAAGATTTATAGCGTAATTGATTCTAAATCGTAGCTAATTCTATTATCTAGGAGTATTACTTAAAACTAGAGATATATAATAACTATATTCTTTATATAATTAAGATAGGTTAGTTTGTTCTTAATAAATATTATACTATAACTAATAATACACCTATTTACGCCGCCGCTCTCCTCAATCCTTTAAAGCAAGTTAAGTATATTAAATGTTACTAGCTATAGTTACAGCATAAGAATGCAATTACTAGTACCCTTACTATTTAAGAGGAAGAGTATAAGAATCCGTATAAAGCTAGGCCTATATAGTTAGCTAGCGAGGTATCTAGCACGCAAAAGCCACCACCAGACGAGTGGGACTCTTTACTTAAAGAGATAAAGGTTATAGATAATCTAACTAATATAATAAATAATTTTAAAGCGTTTATTAAGGCAGCACATATTAAAATAAATAGTTCACTAGTTTAATAGTAGTGTTATAAGAATTAGCGGAAGGCTTATCCTTAACTAGGTAAATAGCTATTAATATCCTATTAATCCCGCCCAAATTAGCTAATCTAGAATCTATTTTTTTTAGTGGTCGACGTACTCTCTTCTAGGATAGAGAGCGGATGGCTTGTAAAAACCTAAAGAAAGTTAAATATATTAGTAACTAGCTATATAAAAGGTATATTTAGAAGACTACTTATAGTAGTATAGGTATAATTACTAATATAGGTCTTAATAGTGGTGACACTAATAACTTAGATATTAATTTTAATTAACACTAGTGTCTAATAACGTAGATAGATTAATTATTTCTGCACACCTTATTCGTTATATTCACAGGTGCTAGGGCGATATCACAGGTGCTAGGGCGATATCACAGGTGCTAGCGCTATATCACAGGTACTAGGGCAATATCACAGGTGCTAAAGTGCTAAGGTGATATCACATGTGCCAAAGTGCTAAAGTGATATTCTAGCACACTTTATTCCTTTTGGAATATGAATATGAATATGACGCTAGCACATGTGATATCACAATAGGCAAGTATGGCTGGATAGGAGTTCGTTTTTCACCGGTTCCCGGATGTTGTGTATGGGGGCGTTTCACTGCAATCTCTAGAGCGGACGGGGAGCTCTACGGCAGGGAGAGATTGGGGCTATGGTTGGCGAATAGTAGAAACGAACCATACAGGAACAAAGGCCACGGTTTCACTGCCATCTTTATCCTGGACGAGGAGCTGGTTCACGAGGTAGGTGGATGGGGAGCCTAAGCCTAGATACGCGAGTGAGGCTCATTGGTTCGTGTATGCAATGCGCGAACATGGATTTTCCTTTGTCGTCTGAACAGATTATCAGATGAACCGATGGCCAAATTTCACTGCAATCTTGAGTTCGGACGAGGAGGTCGCTGACCTATGACCCCACACGTAGTTGCAAGGTTGCTTCACCGGTTCGTATTGTCGTTGGTTTGGTTGGTTGGGGATAGCTGATGCGCTATCGATGAGCAAGGGTGAAGGTAGTCTAGGGATTTAAGAAGTGGCACGACTTTGAACATCGCTTTCACTGTAATCTTTAGCCTCAACAAGGAGGTCGAGGGCATGGGTAGGTGCTTGCTGCCTACGCTTACAGAGTACAGCTTTCTCAGGGATCGCCTCACCGGCTCGTATTACGCGTGGTTTGGTTGGTGGGTGGGTGTGGCTGTATCTTCATATGGTATATTGACCCATGGTAACATTTTAAACATTTGAATCGTGTCCAACTAATCCAACTTTCACTGCAATCTATAGCCCGGACAAGGAGCTGGATTACCTCACCGGTTCGTACTCTCCATGCTCTTGTTGGTCGATGCGTGCTACTTACCCCAGCCCATCCTGCACGCGCGCGTCGTATTCGTTATCCGTTTCACTGCAAGGTTTAGCGTGGACGGGGAGGTTGGGGCAGGGAAACACGCAGCATGGTTCAAAACTTCACTGTAATCTTTAGTGCGGACGAGGAGCCGTCACCAAGCTTCAGTCATGACGTGAATGCGGCTGCAGAGATTTTGGACGGCGACCTAAGCAGTTCTTCATCCAATTGTGATCGGTATCAGGGAAGGTCTCTATGCCCGAGTCCATCTGCTGACTCTAAAAGTACGGTTACACTCCTCTATCACGAAAATAACAACTGCTCTTGGATTTAAACCTTATCATGGAAGGAGTTGAATTGCTCATAGCAGTTTCTTATGCATTTCTTATTTTTGGGATTTAGGAGTGTCGCAAATGTAAGACTCAGCCCGGCCTCACGTGAGCTCGCTGAGGTTCGCAAGCTTACATAAGACACTTAGGTATATAATAAGCTTCTTAGCTTAATTTTCCTAAGGATAGGCATTACTCTCTAGCTTACTTTTATTTAATAGTTATAAGCCTAGAATTTTAAGAAATTAAAATAATTCTCTTTATACTTTTAAGACGCTAGAAGTAGTACTTTATATTTAGTTTACTTTAGCCTATTCTTATAATCTCTATATAAAGATTACTTCGTTCTTAGGAACCTTGTCCTAACTTATAGGTATATTTAATACTATAATCCTATTAGGATCTTATTAGCTAATTAACTAAGTATTATAGCCTACTTAGTATAACTAGCTATAATTCCATGCACTCTTAAAAGGAGTTTAAAATAAAATAAACCTTAATACTAAAGATATAGTAATTATAATAGCCACTTAACTAATCCGCCCTAGAGTCTTAATAGTTCTAATAAGAGAATCTAATGAATTTGCTAGTAATTTTAAGTAACGTATAATAATATTTAAATTATTAAGTACGTAATACTAACTCATAATAGTAGAATATCGCTTGGAGTTTTTGGACTAGGCTAGTAAAAGCTTAAAGCTCTAGAACCTTTAGAAATAGGTTAATTAGATAGTCTTACTAGATTTTATATGACCTATAATTATTACGCTAGTCTAAGAAAACTATTTAACTTTATAATTACTTATTAGGTTACTTAAAAATAACCTTACCTAGACTTTTATTAGCACTAAGATACTCCTCCGTAGCTAATACTAAGGTTATTTTGATAAAGCTAAATATAGAAGGTAAAATCCTAAGATTTAGTTTAAAGAATAGTACATACTTTATTACTAAGCAACCATTTATAAGATCGTAAATATTATAAAAGGCACTATTATACTTAATTTTCTAAAAGTAGTTAGTTAGAAGATAGCTTCTAAGTAGGCTATAGACTAGCACGTTAATTTTATATAAAATATAACGCTTAGAAGACGCCTTTTCACTTTTAATAAACTTAAAACGATCTTCTCTACTATACTATAGACGCGTACTATTTATATGAAAAGATTAATTGTATTTGCAACGCTTAGTAGGCCCTTAAACGCTAGAAAGTATAGTTTAAATATTAATAAAAAGTTAGGTAAGGATAGTAAGAAGTGCTTATATAAAAAAGGTAACTATTATTAGGCTCTAACCTTATACTTTAAACTTAAAATAGCTATTACTAAAAAAATTACTTGTTAAGACTTTACTACTTACGCTTACGTAGGCAAAATATAATTTTTTTTAAATTAATTTACTTTTTTTAAGTTTAGCAAGCTTAAAGCTAAAGTTAATAAGTAAAATTTTAACTATTTAAGCCTTATAAGTAATTATAAAACTTTCGTTTTACTTTCATATTTAAAGAAAGTTGTCGAGACCCTTATTAACCTAACCTTTATCATTATATAAGATAAGACTAAGACTTTAAAAGTATATAGTATACTTTACTTTAATTACTATCCTCTTTTTAATAGTATAATTATAGATAAAGGCGTTATACTATATTTTATTAATAATTATAAGCTTCTTACACCTAGCACTTTTAATAAATTAACTTTTATTAACAATGTTAATGCTAGCACATAAGCTATAGCTATTAGTAGAATAAAGGATAGGCTTTTTAAGAATGTTTTACATAGAGCGCATAGTCCTTACACGGAGGATATGCTGCTAAAAAGACATTGTTATTATAGAGGAGTTCTATATAAACATTGTTTCAGAATCTCGCCTGCGGAAATCTAGGATTTAGTACTTAAGTTTAGACAATATAATACGCATAGACACGCTATAAAATAATATAGTACTTACTAAGTTTTATTATAGGCATAACCTCTTATTTTCTAAATATAAGCTTTTTACCTTATATTCTTAAGTCTTTAGTATTATATCTTATAAAAATTAGCACTCCTAGCATAATTTTCTAAAAACTAATAATAAATAAATATAGTATTAAAAAGCTAAATATTTTAGTTAAAAGGCTATTTACGCGCTTATAAGCTACGCATAAAATCTTTACATTAATAAAATTACCTATATTTAGTATAAGTAATATAGAAGTACTTACGTAGCATCGCGAGTTTTGCGTAGAGTAAAGGAGCTTCCCCTAAGACTATTCTTTAGAATATTATAGGACCTTTTCGATATGTCCACAGGTAGATTAGGAGAGGAAAGGAACCTTATCTTAAAAAGATAATTTTGGTAAGAAGATCTATAGTAATTGCCTTATTTTAAAAACCCTTAAATTAATTATTAGAGTCTTTAAGCCTTTTATTTAGAACCTTAAAAATAAGTACTAGCTAAATATTATATTAATTATATAAGAAAACAATATAGTAACTATTCCCTAGTATATTGGATTAAGATTTTAAGAATAGACAGCTGATAGGGGAATTAAAATTATACTACTATATACTTACGAACTAAATAAGAGTGCAGAGCAAGCTAGGTAAGAGATTATTATAAAAGTAATTAAGATACGTACGAGTGCAATGTAATGGGCTACGCCTAGTTATTACCTTAGATCCTTAACCCTCGATTATGCAAACCCTAGATATATAAGTTCAACGCCTAAGGCTTAACTTTAGACTCTTTATTAAATTTGTAAGTATTCTTTTAGCACCTTTAGCTCCTTAAGCACCTAGCCCCTTATATTAAATTTAATTACTTTTACCTGTCGCGGGACGAGTAGATTTTAATATAACTATAGACTAAAGCTACGAAGCAGCACACGAAGTTAAAGGACTTATATAGATAAATACTATAAAAGTAACGCCTGGACCTTCAAGGAGATAGAACCCTCCCTAATAAGCAATTAAAAAGAAGTCCTAACGGATACTTGACGCTAGCAAGACTATCTTTACTAAATAAAAAAGTTATAAAAATAAAAATAAGATTTTCTACTAAAGGTCTATGTCTTAGCGTAAACGATTATACGCAGCAAGCTATTAGCTTATAAAAAAGTAATAGCTAAGGAAATAAAAGGATAGCCTCCCTATTTATAACTAAACTCTAGGTATCGGGAGTCGACAAGAATAAAATATAGTAATTCCTAAGCAAAATTAAAGCACTCGTTAACCTCTAAGACACTTTTTAGATTCTACTATAAAAAATTAAAAGGACTTACTAAAAAAATAGTAAGGAAGCGCTAAGAACCTTTAATATAATAATACTTCTAAAAGATAAAAGGTACAAATTAGCTATTAGAAGCAGACTAACGAATAAAGCTACTAAAGAGATTAATAGTAGAGCTTGTTTTAAACTAAGGAAGAAGCCGCTACCCTAAAATCTTTAACTTAGCCTACTTTAATAGTAAATAACAGGATTACCGCTACTTTAAGATAATAATGTAATATAAGCTCCTAGAGGATAGGGACTACTTTAGAAATATACTTAAATATATTATTAGTTAATTAACAGGACGTGCAGCAATAATAAGAATTATATACCTAAACTACTACCTAGAGTGCACTAAAGCTAACCTCTAAAAGCTACTAGACTATAACTTTTATAACTACCTAGCGGAAAAAATCGCGCGTAACTACTTACTTATAATATAATAAGGGAACTGGAAGCTTCGTGACTTTAATTTTAACTTTAATAACTATACTATAGAAGCTAAAGAGTATAGTTAAAAGATCTTAAAGAACCTATACCTTTAAAGCCTCTACGAGAACCTACAGAACCAAATAGTTATAGTAGATATAGATAATAATTAGGACCTATAAGGGGTCTAAAAGAGGGTTAATAAGGTTAAAGAAAACCTCTTCTAAAATATATTATAGCTACTAAAGTTTTCTACTAAGAATAAGGCGCCAGACAAAATAGATTAGAAACCTACTTAAGCTAACCCTAAAAGGATGTCCGGCCAACACAGCTAAGATAAAAGACACTAAGCGATAAATAGAGCCACGGGATACAAGTCTAGTAATACCTAGAAACGAGCCACGTAGGTGTCGCGCGAGGTAATAGAAACCTATAAGAAGAATAGTTTCTATTTCTATTATAGAGATACAGGATATTGCGTAAAGTAGTATAAACTTTTACCTGCAATAAAGCTGGCACAAGTTCGCGCTACTACACCCGCTACTAAGAAATTCTCTAATAAAGAGTTTAATACAGCCTCTACTAATTTAAAAAACTAGGTCCTCTTAGTAATAGTCGCTACTAAGAGGCAAAAGTAGGAAAAGGGCAAAAGATAAGTTTTAATAACTTTTAAAGACTATAGCTAGACTTAACACTAGTAATAGTACACTTACTTATTAATAACATTATGTTTATATTAACGATAATTAATTTAGGTTATTTAACCTATAAATTTATATTAAAAAAACGTATAACGAAAGCCCACCTACAGCGCAAGAACCTACCTTATCTATAAAAAGTTATTAGTATTAGAGGCATGCGACTCTTCGTACGCGAAGTAGTCTAATTAGAAATAAATATTAATAGCTATATAAAATTAATGTAATTATATATTTTACCTAACAACGGGTTGTACGACCTAATCCTTAGCCTATCCTAAATAAAAAAGAATAGGGTTAAACTAGCCCCGGCGAAGAAATTAATTTAGATTAGAAGTTTAGGCACCTACATCCGTAACTAAAAAGGCAAGAAACTATTAATAAAGCCCTAAGGGGTATTAGCTATAGCCTTTATAGCCCTAAATTAGCGTAATCGACGCCTAGGAAACGGGGCCAAGGTGTTTTCTATATTAATAAAAGATATATAGAAGGCGTTAACCCGTAAGCTAAAGGTAAACCTATAAGAGTTACTACCTAAAGCTTTTAAGGACTTATAGCGTATCTTTTATAAGGAATAAGCTGACAAGCTCCCCCTGCACCGTGAACCTAGAGTAGATCTTTTTATCCCTCTTATAGAAAAAGATAACAAGACCCTAGAAATCCTCTATAGCCCTCTATTTAATATGTCTCGCGAAGAGTTGCTCGTCCTTTAAAAAGAGCTTACTAAATACTTAAATAAAGGCTTTATTTAAGTAAGTAAGTCTAGCGCCGCCGCCCTAGTATTATTTACTAAGAAACCTAGTAGAGGACTACGCTTTTACGTTAATTATTAAGCCTTAAACGCTATCTTAAAGAAAGACTAGTATCCTTTATTATTAATTAGTAAGACCCTTTAGCTCCTCGCGAAGGCTAAATAGTTTAATAAACTTAATATAATTTAAGCCTTCTATAAGCTTTAAATAGCAAAAGGCGAGGAATAGAAGACGGCGTTTAGAACTTAATTTAGTCTTTATAAGTAGCTAGTAGTTCCTTTTAGCCTAGCTAACGCGCTAAGTATATTCTAGTAGTATATTAACTAGGTGCTAAAGGAGCACCTTAATAAGTACTACTTAGCGTATATAAATAATATTTTTATCTTCTCTAGTAGCAGCCAAAAAGACCACGAAAAGAAAGTACGTATTATAATTTAGAAATTAGGGGCCGTAAGACTATACTTAGATATTAAGAAATCTAAGTTCTGCGTTAAAAAGACTAAGTACCTTAAATTTATTATAGAAGTTAATAAGGGCGTAAGCATAGACTTAGATAAAGTCTAAGTAATTTAAAAATAAAAGCTACTAACATTAGTAAAAAGAGTCTAGAGCTTTATAGGCTTCGCGAACTTTTATTAGAGATTTATATAAGACTTCTCTAGTATAATAAGCCCCCTTATAAAGCTTACTAGTAAAGGAGCAGAATTTGTCTAGGGATAAAAGTAATAGCACGTATTTAACTTCTTAAAGATAACGTTCTATACAGACCCCGCGCTAGCCTACTTTAACCCTAAATAAAAATTAGTACTAGAAGTAGACGCTTTTAGCTAGTTAATTAGAGGATGCTTCTCCTAGTATAATAATAATAGGATTTTACGCCTAGTAGCTTACTTCTTAGCGAAGAATAGCCTGGCAGAATATAACTACGCTATCTATAATAAAGAGATACTCGCAGTTATTAAATACGTAGATAAATAAAATTATATATATTAAGTAGTAAAGCACCTTATAGTCTACACTAATTATAAGAACTTTATGTATTTCGCTACTAAACGAAGGTTGGAAGAACGACACGTTTAGTAGGCAGATATACTTAGCTATATTAATATAACGTTTATATATAGACTAGAGTTAGTAAACTCTAGGGCGAACGCCCTCTTTTAGAGGGACTAAGACCTACTAAAGAACAGCAGAGATAATAAATTAAAGTTAAGGCACTTTATACTTTTTTAAGAGACTACTAAGAAAAATAGCTTAAAGTTTTTCGTCCCCTAAACACCTACTACTATAAAAGAACCTAACTATACTAAAGCAGATAAGGACCTAGTGCTTACTTACTTAATACGCCCTAAACTACCTATATTAACCCTTTAAGGAGGCGATAGCCCTGTCAAGCGACGTAAACTAGACTTTAACACTATATAGTAAGAGGTAAAACGCGATAAAGATAGTGCGTATAGCGAGATAAAGGCCTATATTAAAAACAGGCTTAGGAAGTTCAAACCCAGGTGGAAGTTATCTATTAGTATCTTAAAATATAGTATAGATAACTAAGGGTACCTACGCTATAGGTTAAGATAATAGGTACTAGAATTAAAACCTCTATAAATAAAGCTAATAGCAGTCGCGCATAGTTCCCTAGCTTTAAAATACTTAGAATAAGAAAACACCTATAAGATTCTTACTTAAGACTACTTCTTTTTAAGGATATCTAACTAAGTAAGGCAGTATATTAAGAACTGTAATATCTATAGAAAAACTAAACTATAGAGAGAAGCAAAATAGGGCCTGTTAAAGCCCTTATTACTACCCAAACAAGGATAGAAGGATATTATAATAGACTTTATTACTACCCTACCTAAGAGCAATAGCTGCACAAATATTATAATAATTATAAATAAACTTAGTAAGGACCCTAAGTTTATTAGTCTCTTAAATCTTAATATACCTACGGTTACGATAGCGTTTCTTTAATACTAAGTAGCAGACTACTTCTTTCCCTTCTCTATTATATTAGACCGCGGGGGACAATTCGTAAGCGAATTTTAGACTACACTCTATAAACAAGCAGGTATCGACCGAAGACTATCTATAGCAAAGCACCTAGAGACGGACGGGCAGACAGAATAAATAAACTTTATCCTTAAAGCCTACCTCTAGGCGTACTATAACTAGTAATAAGATAATTAGATAAAGTAGCTTCCTATAGCCTAGATAGCTATTAAAGGGCGAGAAGCTATATTAATAAGAGTTAGCCTATTTTTCCTATCCTATAGCTAGAACGTTAAACTAGTTAAGAACTTTAGGATACGGAGATTAGCCTTAAGGCTTAGAACTAACGTAAAGAAGGCTACAAAGGTAATAATAAAGAAGTTTAAGAAGGTTTTTAACTTTGCCAAGGCGAAAATAATAATATCTTAATAAGAATAAGAGCGCCTAGTAAACTATTAACGTAAAGACGCTCTAATCTTAAAAAAAGGAAATAAGATATAACTAAAGTATAGAGACTACCTCTAAAACTAATATCTAAGTAAGAAGCTTAACTAGAAGTAAGGAAAGTTTACTATAAGGAAGGTAATAAACTTTTATATAGTAGAACTAGACATCCCGCTAAACATACACCTAAGGTTCTACGTAAATAGGCTAAAGTTAGCCTCGTTAAATCCTCTCCCTAGCTAAACTACTAATAACGCCCAGCCTAAAGCAATTATAATAGAAGAGGGGGAAGAAGAGTATAGTATAGTTAATATATATAAAGAACGCTAGTCCCGTAAAGGCAAGAGGGTAGAATACCTAGTATAGTAAAAAAACTACTCTTAAAAAACTTAAGAATTTTATAAAAACCTTAACTAAGCTGCTACGTTAGACTATTAAGAAAAGTTTACTAACCTATATTAAAATTATAATAGAAAACTCTTAATAGGATTCTATCGCGATATCCCCTAAATTAGCTTCTATTAGGGCCTAAAGGAGGTTCTACGATGCCTATCTTACTAAGCTAAAAAATCTAGCTAAATAAAGGTGTCTAAAATAAGGGTAGGAACAACATTATTAGGGGATAAAGTTAAGTATTAGGGAAGGAAGTTAAGAAGGAATCTTAAAAAAGTAACTTAGAAAACCTTTAAAACTACTAGGGATAATAAGGGGACTAAATAATTCTTATAATAATAAGGGATAACCCTTACAAAAGAAGTAAGCTTTAGAAGTAAACTAAAGTAAAAAGAAGAGAGGAACTAGGCGGGAGAGATATTTTTAGCTACTAAAGGAATAGTAAAACCCTTCTTAATAATATTTAGGTCCACTTCTCTACCCTCTAATATACTACTAGGGTTAGGGAAGCTATTATCCTCCTTACTTAGACACTCCCTAATTATAACAGCCTAAAGCTACTAGCGTAAGCCCTAGTAGGCTTAAGTAAATATATTAGCTCCTGTGAGGATATTGTCTATTATCTAGAAACTATCTATTATAATGCCCTTATCTACTACCACGAACTTGCTAGAGAGCTACACGATGTTAGCCTTAGAAGATAGCTTTATTATTTAAAAGGAACTTATAGAAGAGTTTTTACACTCTTAATAAAATACTTTAAAGTTAGTAGTATAAATTTAAAGAAGGTTAAAAGTCTTCTTAACTATAATAGTAATGCGCTCTAAGAGCTAAATAGCCTTAAAAAAAAGTAATAGGGTCTAAAGTAATAGCAGTCTTGCTCTTAAAGGAGGTATAGTAATTAATAATAGCGACTTTATAAGTAGAATAGAACGCGTTAAGGTTAGTAAAAAAAGGCCTTTTATTCTTAGCTACTCTTTAAAACCTTATTTATAAGGTAGCCTGCACTAATAACTATAATATTAGTAAACTTTTTATAGCTAACTTTATTAAGGGCAGGCCAAATCTAGGTAGGGGAAGGAGTTAGTAAAGTACACCCTAAAGTTATCTAGAACGAGTTAGACTAAAGTATACTTGTCTAGTGTAGCTAGTAAGCTTATAGGTACGGCACTCTTTATAAGACACTATCTTACCTGCTAGCACCTACTAATAGACGCGTTTATAAGTAGTATAGTTAATATATTAGCGCTTAATTATCGCGCGTAGCAAGATTAGATTTTAAGAGCTAAGCTTATTAAGTTAGCAAGTGTACACACCTAGGCTAATAAAAAACTAAGAAGGAGGTTAAAAGAGTAAGAAGGCAAGTTAGAAGGTAGAAAGAAGTAAAAAAAAGTATAAAAAAAAGGTCTAGAACTTACTTCGCGAGCTTTAAAAGGACTAAACTTCTTAATAAGCTAGCTAAGAAGGATTGCGCTAGTATTAGATATAGTAGCCTTATTTTAAGAAAGCTTAGTCTTCTTAAGTTAGTAGTTAAATAATTATAACGGGGACGGGCCTTCCTTTATTTTATTATTAAAGTTAGTAGCACGCCTTTAACGCTTAGGCGTCCTTATTACGTAGCTATTATATAAAGGGCTAACTATCTTATTAAAATAGTAAGGGGAATTAGGTCGCAAAGTTAGGGAGAACTAAGTTAAAAGTAAAACGTTACAGCGCACGAAGTTAAGCCAAGAAAAAAAAGAGAGCTTAAAAGAGTAAGGTCTAAAAGCTAAGTAAGAAGTAATTTTATATATATAATAATAAGCAAACGCACTAGCGCGAACACACTACTATAGTAACTATTTATAGCAAGGACATGAAATTAGACACGCGAGAATAGAACTAGTAAGAGGTTTATAATAGCGAGAGAATTATAAGCAGATAATAAAATAAACGCGAAGCTATATAAATAAAATAAGACGCGGAGATTTTTTTTTATCCTTAATAGAGGGAAGGAAGGTATATAATAGGCTACGCCTAGTTATTGCTTTAGATCCTTAACCCTTAGTTATACGAACCCTAGATATATAAGTTTAACGCCTAAAGCGTAACTTCGGACTCTCTATTAAATTTATAAGTATTCTTCTGGCACCTTTGGCTCCTTAAGCACCCAGTCCCTTACATGCAAATCTGCCTGCTAATCTCTAGCTAGAGATTATAAACGCTATAGCATAGCTTTATAAAATAAGCCCCGCAGCTTGTAATAAGATACAATTTTTAAATATAGTATTAGATAGCTAGTTTTAATAGAACTTTTAATAATATTAGCCTATAAAGATAAAATGCGCGACTATAGATCTACGCCATAATTAGAGTAGTATTTACACCTACGGTTATCGCGCGTACTTATTAAACAGGGAGTAATCTACTAAGTAAGATAAACGCGTGTTTAAAGTAAACTAAGAGACTATATTAGATATTTAGTTAGCTATTAAGCTTTTAATATTTATGGAATATAGGTCCTAGTGCTTAATTAAGTTATTATAATGTAAAACGTTATCTTTAATAAAACTTACTTTTATAAGGGCAAGGCTAATTTTAGTGTACTAAAAGCTAAGGCTATTAAAGTAGTTAAAATTCTTTATAAAGATAAAATTATATATCTAAAAAAGGTATATACTAGTAATAGTCTCCTTAATTAAATGAGTAAGTAAATTCTACACTTATCTTATTTACTAAGTGAGAGATTAGGGGTGCTAGGCTTAGTTAGAGTATTAATATAGCTAGCTAAGCTACGTTATAATCTACTAAGCAGGAAGCGGTGTCATAAACTAATTACTTAATTAGTGATTAGCTAGGAATTTATAATTTACAAAATATATATTTAGTCCTACCCACCCTAGACGCGACTCCCGAACTAGGGCTTACTAATTAAAATACTCTTTTTAAAAATTAGAAAGAATTTAATAACCCCTAAAATATGCATTTATCTAGAGACGCAGGCCTGTTAGAACTTTAAAGGTAATCTTTTTAAAAGCTTAAGCTTAATAGCTTAGTACTTACCTCTTAACCTATACTAGACGCATTATCTACTATAAATAAAATAAGAATACTTCCTACTCGCACCTATAATAGGCGCAATTAGGGCTTTATATTTTATTTAAGTAAGAAATTATAAGCGTAAACTTCTAAAGTAGAAATAATACTATATCTTGCTTTATAATAGACGTAGCATAGATATTTATTAAATCATTAGCTTATAAGTAGGATACACTTAAGTGTATATGCACTAATTATTAATTTTAATAATTTATAGCTTAATTTTACATATATATATTTTCCTAGAGCTTATGAGGCCTAGGCCGAGCCGTAGAACTATACTATAGTCAATGCTATACTATAAGCTATAATACTTAAAAGAAAGCTAAAAATATTACCTTAAAAGGTAAGAAATGCGGATTGTTTTAAGGTTTTCCTATAATAAAAGGAAAGCTTTAATAGCTTATTAAGATCTTTAGTAATAGTGACGCTCGCGAAAGATCTGAATCCTACACTAGCTACTTATCTTTATAAAAATAATCTTCTAGAACTTCTTATAACATAAAAATAGCTATATTTACACCTATTTAAAGAGTTATATTAACTAGCTTTAGCATTAGATCACGATACGTTACTTAAAAAAGGTACTTAAAAAGAAGTTATAAGATTTAAGTCCTTAAGTAGACCTTTACTACGTAAATAAGTATAGACTTATAAGTTTAATTAAGATAGCTTCTTCCTTAAATATAAAACGCGTATTATAGTACGAGGCAATATTTTAGGATATTGACTTTTTATAATTAATATACGCTATAACGCTTATTGATAAGTTTGATTTAGAAATTAAATGATACGACGTAGTTAGAGCATTTCTAAATATAAAGAATACACCTAAAAACCTAGGTTTTTACGAGCTACCTAATAGGTTTAAAAGGACTAGTATTTATATAAATTTTAATTAAGTTTTATATAAACTAAGACATTCTCCTCTTCTTTATTATAAAGAGTTTTTGTTCTTACTTAAGGCTATAGGGCTTAGTACTTTAAAATAAGAGTCTTACTTATTCTTTAACGCTAATAGGGTAATTTTTATCTTATTCTACGTAGATAATATCCTACTAATATAATAAACGTAACGAGCAAGACGCTTACACTCTTTAAAAGAAACTTACTAAGAAATATAAGGTTATAAGGAAGGGGGAACTAAACTATTTCTTAGGTATTAACGTGCTCTAAGATCGCGGGCTTAAAACTATAACTCCTTTCTATAATATATATATTAATAAAGTAACAAAGCGCTTTAACCTTAAAAATAGCAAGAGCTTTTTAGAGACGTCTTTTTCTACTAAGGAGCGTATTAAGTTAATAGGAGAAGCTTTTAAGTAAGATACTAAGTAGTGTTAGAAACATGTGGGCTTAGTACTTTATATAGTAATTATACTTTAATTACATATTATATTTGCAGTCTTAAAGCTTTTATAGTTCTTAATAAATTTTAATAAAGCTTACTTTACTATAATTATTTACTTAATTATCTACCTTTATCGTACGCGTTAGAAAGCAATTAACTATAGCTTATAAAATAGCCTAGATTTTATAATTTATAGCGACGCATCCTTCGTAAATAATCTAGAATTATAAAAATTACTATATAGATCTATTATCCTGCTCTTTAGTAGAGTAATCTTCTAGAAGGTAGCTTGGCAAGCGACTATTATAACTTTAATAATAGAAGCTAAGCTACTAGCCTAAGAAAATGTTAGAAAAGAGGCTATAGTCTTATAGCGCTTATTTAACGAGCTTTATCTAGACCTTAAAATAATTTAGACAATCTTCTATAATAATTAATAAATTATAAGACTAGTTATAGGCGCGAATAAGAGAATTATAACCTATTTACGCTATATAGATATTTAAAATATATAGTTAAAACAGGAGTATGCGAGAGGCTTATTTAAAGTTATATACTTATAAATAAATAAAATAACGATAGATAGTTTAACTAAGGCCTTTACGAAGCAATAATTCGCTCGCTTTAAAACTTAACTAAATATAAGAAATATAAAGTCTAAAGTTATTAAGGTAAAAGAATAAGTGTAGTAAGGATTATATTTAAAAGTTACTATCTACTAAGCTTTTATAGAAGCCTCTATAAGATACATACGCCAGAACCACTACTTACCTAAGCTATGTAAAGAGGTCTAGAATCTTGTTAATAAACTGTGACGGTTCAGTATAGAAGCTTGGACCACCAGCGTACGTGTGGCCCGTACACGTGACTCACGTGATCCACAGTATATAGCTCCATAGAGTAGCTTCTCAATCAAAACAACGATTGCCTCAACACTCTACTCTTTTCGACGTCACAAGGTGTGAAGATGCTTAAGGTTTGTTTCAAGTCTCCTCGTCAAGGAAGTAAACAGCTAATGAGTCTTCAAGCTCCTCATGGTCAATAACTGCGCCTACGCATTTGGTCAGGTAACAGTGAAGATATCACTGTGCCTTCTGTACTGCCACCTCTTCATCAGCTCTCGTCTGCACCGAATCATCGATATAACCATTGGCTACTCGGTACTTTGGGGTGTTGCATTCGTGGGTGTGGCAATTTTCTCTTGCCGACCGATTCATGCCTTCTGGGATTTTTCGTTGCAAGCTCTACCCACGACCTATTGTGTCAACAACCGTGCATGGTATCTCGGCCAAGCTGTCCCCAACATTTTGACGGACATATTGGTATTGTGTATGCCAATCAAACAGATATGGGCTCTAAAACTTGGGAAGAAGTCCAAGTTAGCACTGGTGTTCATCTTTTCTCTGGGAATATTGTAGGTCCTCACCCTAAGAGCTTTTGATGCAGATTGCGCTGACTCCGGCCAGCGTTTGTGTTATCAGTGTTATTCGGGTAGTGTCACTGTTCGCTATCGATAAACAAGAATCCTACGTGGACTCTTGTAGGGATCGCCAATTGGAGTTCGATAGAATTCGCCATCGCGGTTATGTGTGGCAGCCTTCCGACCTTACGGCCATTGCTGAACTGGTTTCACCCAAAGCCCTCTACCTCGCAACCGACGCCGCAATTGGCCAAAGAAACCATTGGTGGAGGCCGTCATGGCAGATCTTGGGTGTCGAGGAAGAAAGATAGATTCGCACGAATGCATGGTCTGGGGACAACCCTTGACAATGATACGATCTACATGAATGACATGGAGACCCTGGTGGGACATGATCAACGCTCAACGACGAAGACGTCCGACCCTATTTCTTTTAACGCTTAGCACAGTTCACCTTCTGTACATGATGTCGAGTATGATTTTGTGGATTTTGACGCTGATCATTGTCCGGATATGAGGGTAGATACTGATCAGCTAACGAGGTTTCCTGTTAGACGTTATTCTTTGACACACTTGAACTTCCAATTTAAAAACAAGATCTTCGAATGCTGGTGAACAGTTTGTAAACGTCGTACACAATAGCTAGCTAGGGTACGTTGCGTTACATTGATAATGATCAAGCTCACATAACTGTACCAATCTTCAATGGTGCCTAGGTATGGATGCCAGCCTTTCCCAGTGCGGGTGCTGTAAGCAGCCTAGAGATATGTCACATAACGACACTAGTCTTATGAGTCAGCTCTATCTCTATATAAGAGCCTCTGATCACTCCATGTACACACAGAAGAACACACAGAGCAACTCAGACAATTGCACACACACAATATACTACCTTCACACATACCACCCACCTGCTTACAGGTGCATATCCACGCGGACACGGTGCGTTCAGCCAGACATATGCACACAGATTGGGACGAATCGCGTAACGGCTGCGACAATACGAGCGCTGAATACCTTGGAGGTAACAAAAGCTTCGTTACCATGCGAGCGATCCACTAGTCGATTTGACCATGCGGGGCGGCCGGAATCATCCAGGAACCAGCCGCGAGCACCCACGCAACAACCTATGTACCCGAGTTCCTTCTGTGGGGGGAGGCACACTGTGACGGTTATGAGGAGACGCGGACCACTGGTGCTGCTTCCTCATCATATCAAGCACCTCTTACCTCAACAGGTTCATAGATACGTCATGTAAATAGACCCTACTGCTAGCTCGTGGAGAGCGCAGCAGGAACACAACAGAGAAAAACATAATTAATAATACACTAATTTTACTGCCTCGCACGGTTACCCTTTGTTTTACTGCATTAATTATAATAGTTATAAGCCTGGATTATAACTAAGCTTATAATAGATTATAGAGAAGATCGCATAACTAAAGTTCGCACGCTTATAATAATTAATTAGCACCTAGAACGTATATAGAGCTACTAATACCCTATACAATAACTACTAAGTTAGATCCCGTAGTTACCCAAGTAACTATTATCCTTAATTAAGCTAATAATTAGCATAAATAGCTATTTATTTAAAAGGATACTAACTAGAAGAATAACTTTTAGTAGTATATAGATTTTACTACGATAGTAGCAGACCTGCCTACTTTAATAGCACTAACTAAACTATAACTTATAAATTATTATAAGTAAGTAATATTAATTGCTTAACTTATTACTACTTAGTAGAAGCTATACTAATAGGATTATAAGCAATAAAAACGTAAGAATCTTAAGTTTAAGTATTAAAAAAAAGCTTTAGTAGAATTTAACTTAACGATTAGTAAAATAATTACTATAAAATACTTTTATCTAATTAAGAATAAGGATACCCCGCACGAATAATTAATAATCCTTAAAAAGCACCTCGCACTATCTAACGATACACGTTAATAAGACCTTATCGCACGATACAAAGCCCTTTTGACACCACCACGTGGCAAGAAGGTTAAAGAATGGCTGCAATCTTAGGTGGAAATTACTAACATGTGTATTACCGCGGGTATACCTAAAATATCTAGATCTTAAGCATAAAAAGACCTCCTTATTACCTATAGGATAATTAATCCTAAGTATAGTATATTAGGCCTGCGAGTTTTAATTAACTTAAAAAATACTAGTACTACTATTTTATTAGTAAAAAACTATATTAGTAAATTTATGATCTACCTTAAGCGTGTTTAACTAATATTAATAAGACTTAGTTTTATAGCTATAAAACTAGACGCTACTAAGCCTTAGTAGTAATAGTAAAAAAAGAATAGTAATAAAGATAAGCTTTAATGTCCGTGTAGCCTAAAATACTACTAGACTAAATACTAGTTAATTAACGCTAAGCATCTAAAGCGACTAAAGAACTATACTAATATTATTAGCTAAAAAAAAGTTAAATACTACCTTTACCGCTAATTATAGCCTAAAAAAAATTAAGAAGGCACTTAATAGATAGCGCGTAAAGTAATAGGATAAGAATATTACTATAGATAATAGTAGCCCTCCTACTAGACTAATAGTAAACACGGTACTATTTTTATCTTAAGATAAGAACAAAGAGCTTTACGTCTTATATACGAAGGACGAGCTTCGTACTCTATATAAGAACTAAGAGCTTTAGGTTCTATATAAGAACTAAGAGCTTCGCGCTCTATACAAGAACTAAGAGCTTTACGCTCTACGTAAGGATGCTAATAAGAATTTAGCTTAGTTAAATATAGATAATAGCATAAAGCTAAAGGATAGGCTATAAATAATAGTTAGTATAAAAGATAATATTAATAAACTTAGTAATTAATAAATACTTAATCCTAGCTCTAACACCTACGTTATTAACAGTAAAAACTAGGTAGGGTAGATAAAGAAGTATAATACTAGTAATACTAATTTTATAAGTACTAGTATAGGCCGCGTTTAAATTACTGCCTAAGGAAGTATAAAGCTTAAGGTAAAAATACTAATAAGAGTTAGAACGCTAGAACTTACTTATATTACCTATATTTAAGGATTTATTACTAAACTTATTAGCCTAGCACGTTACCGTAAGATTAACGTATACTTTAATTTAGGATAAGATCTATTATATATAAGTAATCTAAAGAGGATACTCGCATACTTAGAGTATAATAGGGGTTATTAGCTAGTAGATGCTAATGCATCCTGCCACTTAAAGCCTACGCCTTTATTATCTTTTAGAACCACCTATAGACCTTCGAAGGCTCCGCGCCCAGACCAGATTGTTAACATAAAGATAGCTTATTAGATATAGGGTTACCCTAGCAAGAAGGCCATAAAACACCTAATAGCAAACGTTAATAGAATTATTATTAAAGGCGACGCTAATAACTTTTATATAATCTATAGAGAGTTAAAATTAATAAAATAGATAACTTAGAGATAATAAGAGTATTAAATAAAGAAGCCTTTTTATTAAATTATAATTAATGTAATTTAATTAGTACTGTAAGAAGAAGCCTGCTTAAATAATAATTAATAAGCTAGTTACTGAGTTAACTAATACTTAAAGTGGCTTAAAGTCTTTACTTTTCTAAATTAATTAAAGCCTTTTTTAAAAAAAATTATTTAGAATATACGTAAGATACAGCGCGTCTTTGCTTAAGACGTAACTACTATTAAGACTAATAATAACTAAGGATTTAGTATATTACTTAATATACTAGAGGACCTTTACAAGGACCTTAGTATCTAATATAAGCTATAAGTAGAATATATAAAAAAACAAAATAGACTTATAAAATAAGCAGGATTACTACTTATTAGCTAAGCAAGAGCTATAAGGATTTAGGCAGGACTACTAAAGTCTCTAACTTACAAGCTAATTCAAACAGTAGCATATATGCTAAATCGGACCCCTATAAAAGCGCTATAATGGAAGACACTGTACGAAATCGTATAGAGGACGAAACCAAAGGTTCAACACATGCAACTAATAAGCTATTAAGCTTATATACTTAACTACTCGCTAAAGCGTGTAAATAAGCTTAAATTGAAAGCTTTAATAAGCTACCTTATTAGCTATAACTTTACTAACATTTTTAGGATCTAGCTACCTACAAAGGACTAGGTTATACGCACTTAAGACGTTAATTTTAAGCCTATAAAGTTCTATAAAGGACTATAAAGCTACGTTTAAAAATTAGTAATTAAGGTGGTTATTAAGCTTTTTATATTTCTAGAAGAGTTTAAACCTAATAATATAGTAATTAAAATATTTTTAATAATTTAATAATATTAATAATAAGCCTAAGACGCACCTACGCCCTCTAAGTTATAAGTAAGAGATAAAAATATTAAGAAGATTAAGCTAACTTAACTAGAATAATTTAGTAAAGGCTTATTAACTCTAGAATAGTTAACACTAGGTCTATTAGATTAATAGGAGCTATTAGCTATATAGCTTAATATCGCGGAGTAAAAGGCTAACCTTCTGCTCCTGTTGGAGTAGAATGTATTTAACCGTCACACACCCCCCCCCAAATCGTAGCAAAGCGTAGAGCTGGAAGCTTTTCAAGGTTTATATACATGTTTTTGCTATGTGTAACATGCCCTGTGTATTCTGCTCCAGGCATCTAGCCTTAACGTCTCTGTGGCCTTGTTGCTTGGCTATTTGTGTGGTGTGTACGTGCTCGTTTGTGGTACCCCACCCAAGTGGGAATCCGTCACTTGAGTGCTTTCGCAGGGTTTAACGATTCCGGGCTTATAACTATCGTGGAGCAAAAGGCTAACCTTCTGCTCCTGTTAGAGTAGAATGTATTTAACCGTCGCACTTAAAGGCTATATACCTAATTAATATAAGAATAACGCTCTAAGACGCTAAAACCTTAATTTTAGCATAAAGAATATTATTAAAGGCTTACGACGCATACGTCGAAATGCTAATTTTTAAGGACTAGAGAGATAGCACTCTTACGCTATTTTATATAAAGAATTAGTTAGCTACTACCTTAAGTCTTTTTAACTACCTTAAAAGATAAGCTAATAATAAAAATATATTATACCTAGGTTCTAAGAACTCCGCGATTATATTAAAAGCTAAATTATTATTAATTTAGAGAGTAGTTTTAGGAAGCTATATAAAAAGAGTATTATAAAATCTAGGGTAAAGGCTATTTTAATAAGATAATATAAATAGTAGAGACTACTAATATAGAGGTGCTATCCCTAATATAGGTATTTATATATAAGTTTAACAAGGATAGCTACCTTTATTAATTTAAGACACGACTTGTCGTCCGCGGCAACCTATAATAGCTATATAAAAATACCTACGTAGCTACATTAGCTGCTTAAATATTCTAAGCACTTATCGCTATAGCTAATTAATTTAGATTAGAGCTACTTTAGTACGACGTACTAAACGCGTTTCTAAATGCTATACTTAATTAAAAGCTCTATACTTAGACACTAGATAGTTTTAAGAAGGATAGAGAGCTACTACAGGTGCTAAGAGTCTTATACGGACTAAAGGAGTTACCGCTCCTATAGTATAAGGATCTAAAAGAAATACTAAAGTCTCTAGGCTTAACACCTATCCTAGGATTTCTATATATCTACGTTAATAGCTAGTTAATTATATTTATTTACGTTAACGATATCGTTATAGCTTTCCACCTATTAAACAGAAATCTATACTAAGAGTTTAAGAAAAAGCTTAATAAGTATTATAGCCTAAAATATTTTAAAAAACTTAAGTAGTTTTTAGGTATACGTATCGTTCGAGACACTAACGCACGTATAATTTACTTAGTATAAAATACCTATATTAATAAAGTTACTACTAAGTATAATATTATTTTAACTAACTACCCTTTAGAGGTGCCTATTCTAGTAAACTATCTAAAATAGTCACTTAAGGAACTAAACAAAGCTTAGATAAAGACTTATTAAAAGTTTATAGGCTATCTTACCTACCTAATATAGTATACCTAACCTAATCTAGCACGCGCTTACGTTATTTATACTTTATATTTAATTAACCCTAGTTAAGTATACATTAAATCTATTTAAAGAGTATAGCGTTATATTTTTAAAATAAAATATCGAGCTCTATAAGCGCAAGCTATTAATAAAGTAAAAATTTAAAAGTATCTTATAACGCTATAGAACTATTACAATCTAATCTTCTTTAAAGTATTTAATACTACTTTTACTAATAACGTTAAGACGTGCTAAAGCTTTTAAGGATATATCTTTTAGCTATTTAGTATAACTATTAATTAAAAATTAACGCTATAATGCATAGTTATAAAAGTAATTACTAAAGTAGAACTTCTTGCTTTATTACTTACTAAATTAAAAATAAAGGAGTAGTGCTACCTATTTAAAGGACTATCTTTAAGGATTAACTAAACGCCTATTATCTAGTATAATAACTAATAGACTTAGGCATATTTATAAAAGAGATAGATAAGCTTAGTACTAAGCTTAAATATATTAATATCTACTAAAACTAAATCTACTAAGAGATTAAGGAGAATTGCCTCCACGTCTAATAAAAGTTTATAAACTAGATACTTACTAATAGTATAACGAAGATCCTTCCTTAATAAGAGTATATTAAATTTATATAGTAACTATATTTTATAAATATTTGTATAAAGATTCGTAAGATAAAAAAGGACACTTAAGAGATTTATCCTTACGTTATAGATTAACTACAGGATAAGGGGGTGTGTAATAATTATAAAAAAACGTAGACTACTAGTGCTACTTCTTTATCATATTAAGTACATCTTACCTTAATAGGTTTATAAATACGTTATATAAATAGACCCTACTGCTAGCTCGTGGAGAGCGCAGCAGGAACACAACAGAGAAAAACATAATTAATAATACACTGATTTTACTGCCTCGCACGGTTACCCTTTGTTTTACTGCATTGATTGTAACACACACCCTGGTAGTATGCGCTTACATTACTTCTGCGTTCACGCCACCAGTGCGGATGCATTCTTGCCACTTTTCTGCGATGCAACCCTTTTGCGTGTCCCATGGATCCGCCCAGCGCTACACCTCAACACCAGAACCTGGTCGAATCATCAACTACATATGTACCACTGCACGGGTGCCTAGTCACACGTGCGATGACTGCCTGGAGAACGGATGCATTCTTGCTAGACTGAGCGAATTGGCCGCCAGGCGATGCTAGCGCTCCAAGTGTCGTCCTGCCGGATCCCACCAAATCCATCGTCGAATCACATAAGTTTCTACCCCCACACGCTGCCTGCGCACGTTGATATGTTGGAAATGAACAGAAGAAGTTGGGTAGCCCTCCGTGTAGTTACCTCGTGGAAATTTTCTGTGGGAGGCTCACAGTCCCAGGCTCCAGCTTGCTTCCCGGTGGTCATCAATTTACATAGAGAGGCTAATGGTGCCCTCCGAGTGTAGTTTATCAACACTAGCTTCAATGTAGGTGCATAATCAAATTTCCTCTATGGATCTGCAGAAGTCACTGTCTGCCTTGAGTATGGTAGCACACACGGCATGCCCTACCAGTATGACATCCAGCCACTCACAACCATCACCTCACTTACCGCCCGCGGAGTGGCCCACACGGTCTGCAGGACCTTCCCTGAGCATTCTCTGAGTAGAAAGTGACACGGATGATCCAGGCCTCTGCATGCGATGATTACCTTTCCTCGGGGTGAGGTTGTACAGAATCAGCATTTGGCTCCGCCGCAGTTTGATGCACCTACGCACCACACCACTGGAAGATGTGTCTCGAAACTTATCACGAATTTCCTAGTTTGACGTGGAGCACGCGTTCTGGTGATGTCAGGAGCTTATATTGCAAGGTACAAAGGCGGCGCGGGCATACCCTGCCGAGACAGTCAGTGCGCCGCGACACTAACGCGCCACCCCAACAGATGTAGCACCTCAACTTTGACGCGCCGCATCTCCACCAATATGGATCCGATTGAGGCTGCAATCATCGCTATCGACTCACGAGAACCTAGAGAAACTTTCTCATATAGAAAAATTGCAGAAGAATTTGGTGTTGTGCTATCAACATTAACGCGCTAGCATAGACGCGCTATGCAGGCGCGTACACAGCTACTATAGACTTACTAAAATCTCAACTAATAACAAGAATCTAAGCTCCTATAGTATATATAGCGTCTTACTTAGAAAGGTCTACCCCCTACGCGTTAGATAATTTAAAACTTTACATTAATTATTACTAAAAAGGATGTCTTTATGCGATAGGTTAATTACTTTATTAGGCGCTACCCTAACTCCCTAATCTCGCGATAGACGACTAGGCTAGATAGCAATTGCTATAACGCTAATTCAGGCGCAAGATATAGGCTCTACTTTAAGCTTCTATATAAGAAAATTATAAAGTATGGCATAGAGCCTTAGCATACCTATAATATGGACGAAAAAGGCTTCCTACTCGGCATCACCGGGAGGTCAAAAAGGATCTTCGACAGGCCTATATATAAGAGTCGCCAAGTGAGGCAATCTATCCAGGATGGTAGTCGTGAGTGGATCTCGCTTATCGCATGTATATGCGCCGATGGATCTACTATTAATCTATTACTAATCTATCGATCTGACGCTGAGACTCTACAATTAAGCTAGGTTAAGGAAATTAACGTTAATTCTTATAGAGTCTTTATCACCTTATTAACCTTTAGATAGTCAAACAACGAGATAGGGTTTTAATGGCTAAAACAGGTGTTTAATTGCTATACTAAGGAGAAGGCTTAACGGCAGTAGCGACTCCTAGTCCTTAATAGGCATAGATCTTACGTTACTATGGATTTTATTAACTACTGTGATTAGAAAAAGATCCTCCTTACGATATTTCCCCCTTACGCCACTTATACGCTGTAGCCTCTAGACATTTATGTGTTTAAGTCTCTTTCTACTGCCTACTCCGATAAGCTCTCCGCATACCTATATAAGAGTTAGGGGCTATTAACAATTGCTAAAAGAGACTTCTTTACACTATTCTAGAAGGCCTAAACAACGTTAGTTACGCCGCAATTAATTACTAAAGCTTTTAAGTATATAAGTATCTCGCTGCCAAATCCTACACTAATCCTTAGTTAATTTAATAGAGATAAGTCTCTAAAATAAAGATTACGTAAAAGCTCTATTTTAGTACTTAGCGCGTCCGATTAGCGCAAAATCGATTGGCTTTTAAAGGTTGTTATTAATATAGGGGGAGGTAATAAGGCTAAGAAGCTAAGTCGCACTATACACTTAATCTTTGTACAGAAGTAGCTCTTAGAGCATGAGAATTAGGGGCTACGAGAAGCCCTTACAAACCAGAAACGGTGTTAAATAAAGGGCAGGACTCTACCTTTTAAGTAGCTAGATAAGTAGTATAAAGGATCTATTTTCTAGTTACCTGCCCGCGTACAGAGGGCGCGCGATTCTCTTAGCCAATAAAAGGCTAAAAAGCAACAACTATAACTCTAGAAAAGTGAGCAGAGAGAGATCTAGATAGTAAATATGTAGCTTAAAGCTTGTCTACTATAGGAGAAGCGTATTGCGCGTGCGGCAGCTAGAAATACGCGCGCTAAGGAGAAAGCTAATTAGGCTACTAAGTAACGCCTCTATTAACAGGCTTGTAAGGCTTAATAATAACTTTAAAAACGTCTTAAAATTGCTAAAAAGGGAAGCCAGAATGCTTCAAAAGCTACTTATATAATTACAAAGAGGAAGAAGCCTACGCCGGCATCTATACGCGTTAATATAGTAAGTCGGGCACCCTAGTTTCCGACACCCTATAGTTTCCGACAGCCCCGCAACCTCGCCCCCCACCATGCACCACGACCGAATAAGCTAGCGCATGGGGTTCCGAGACACCTGGGGATATGAGACACCGCGCAGAAATCCTCCACCCTTTAAAAAATCGCGATAATTCATTCAGCGTAATTACAATTGCCACTCGCTACACATAGATTGCAGAGTTTTAGCTGCTATTTCTGCTGCAGCTTTTTCTGCGTCCTTTTCTGTAGAAGTACTACTGTTTTGTTACTCTAGGAGAGCAGATGCCTGCTTTGCTATTATAATTTAATCTATGCTAGCAAAGCGTTAATTTAGGTTTATATAAACTTTCTTTCGTGGTTGCGGACGCTTAAGGGCCTTAAGTTAACTTTGTAATCTTTTATTCTCTACTTCTAGCGCTACTAAGCGTGTATTAGCTATTATAATTACCTTGCTAGCTTTCTTAAATAGTTAGTAAACCTTGTAGCTTAATTTCTCAGCGCTGTAGAGCTGCCTTTAAGCTATAAACAGATCCCGAGGGCTATAGGGAGTGTAGAGAGAGCTCTCGGCAAGATAAGCCTAATCCTAGTAAGGGGGGGTAACAGGCCTTCAAGCGACTTAAGATAAGTTAACTACCCGCTTAATATTTAACGGGCAAATGCCTGTAATAGCCTATCTAGCGCGGATTACTCTCTTAGTAATTGCAGCCTCTCTAGCAGCGTTGTAGGCAATAATAAAACGTTCCTTTTTAACTAGCGCAGTATTATCTAGGTGTGATAACTCGTGGATCTGCTGGCGATAGAATCGTTTCACTACTGAGAAAACAGAGAGATCTAGTGGCTGCAGAACGTGCGAGGAGTGCGCAGGGAGAAACAGAAGCCTGACTTTATTCTACTTATAGATCTACAGGAAATCCAGGTTAACATGGCTGCCGTGGCCATCTAATATTAGCATCCGCTAGTAATCCTCTAAGGGCGTAGTATCTAGCAGAAATACGCGTTGTAGCTACTTAGCCCTTATTATATTAAATATTTAGCCATTCTCTAAAGTTGCGTATAGCTAGTTAGGTATTATTAATAGAAACCAGGTGCTCTATAGGTTTTTGCCTTTAAAAATAATAGCTGGCCGTAGCTTTCTCCCTATTATAGAAACGCACTTGATTATCGACGCCTACTCACGATTCTCTAGAGACTAATAGTAAGCCTTCTTTTTCTGGCTTCCTGCGAGTACTCTGGTGTTTGCACATACGCCTAGGGCCTTCCTAGTCTTATCCATATTCCACGTATCCTTATTACGTATGTCTAACTCAACGCGGAGCTACTTATAGAGCTTAAAAAACTTGCGTATTGCCTTTTAAGTTACTCCCTTAGCTCTTGTAGCCTTAATCTTCTTACCTATAATAAAGGTAACGCGTGGGTTACGTTTAATAAAATAAAATATCTAGTATTTACCTACTAACGCGTAATTACTATTTATCCTAAAAATTTAATTTACTATTTCTTATATATAAGTGTAAGAAGGAGGAAACCCGCGCGCGTCCTCTTTAAGTATCTATTATATAAGGAAGTCCTCTTATTATGGAGTTAATTGTTACTAGTATACGTGGCTATTTTGCCAGTTTTGTGAACCGCGTACGCGCCTAGATAGCGTGGCTATAGGGATGTTATATGCCTTTGCAGCAGCTTGTTGACTAGGAAAAATACTAGCATTAAGATTACTAATAGCTACTTCAATTGCTGCCTCACGATTGGCTATTTTGGTAGGGTGGATGTGGAGATATCGCGATTTTTTAAAGGGTGGAGGATTTCTGCGCGGTGTCTCATATCCCCAGGTGTCTCGGAACCCCATGCGCTAGCTTATCAACTTTAAACAACTTAATTCTTCGCTAATTTTAAAAATATTTTTTACACTATTTTCGCTACCTTTAAATAGCTAGATACATAGAAGAAGATATCCAGAATGCGCTTATAGACCTTAAATCTAGAGTCGCTTTAGCCACTACTGCCACCTAACACGGGATCCCACGCAATATTCTTTGTGGCTACTTTAATAGTGCCTAACCCTATTAGTACGCTTACGACGGTGAATAACAGCTTATAACTATTTAAGAAGAGCTTTTAGAAAAATAGATTCTTTAGTAAAAGGCCTTTAGTTATACGACAACGCACGCGCAAGTATAGGCTATTATAATTACTATTTTTAAGTAATAGGGTAACTATAAGAACCTAGGGAAGAAGTGGACTAGTTACTTTATATAACGCCACCTAGCTATTAAGTTAAAGTTAGGTCGCTAGACTAGCTAGGAACGCGTAAATAAGGCTACTCTAGAAAATATTAGGCACTTGTTTAACCTGTACGAAACGGTAAGCTGGATTCCCCCCCAGCGCAGGTATAATGCCAATAAGAGCGGTATTATAGAGGGCTAGGGCATTAATAGGCTTGTTATAAGCTCCTCGCAAGAGAGCCTAAACGCTATACTAGTTAAGATAATAAATGCCCGCACTTAGACCTCTATAGTAAAGTATATCTCTACGCTTAGCGTCGCTCTAGACCCCCTTATTATCTTTAAGGCTAAGAGCATCTAGGAGCAGTGGTTTAAGAAGGAGTTTTTAGCTTAGAACCTAGGCTAGCATGTTACCTTTTCGCAAAATAGATAGACAAGTAGTAACATTGCTATTAAGTAGCTAGAAAAGGTGTTTTTGCCACAGACTAAGCCTGATAATCCCTCTAAGGCACGGTTACTTATTGTCGACGGCTATAGCAGTTATACTTTAAACAAATTTATAACTATATATTACTTAAATAATATCTATTTACTCTTTTTCCCTGCTTATACTTTATATCTACTCCAGCCTTTAGATTTAGGCTATTTCTCAAGTCTAAAGGCGGCGTATCGGCGCTTTATCGGCGAATATATAGCTTAGACAGATAAAACAAAGCTTAGGAAGGCTAAGTTTCTCGAATTTTATGCAAAAGCACGTAAAATCGGCCTTCAAGAGCAGTGCATCTAATCTGGGTAAAAGGCAATAGGCTTATACCCTAAGAGCGTAAGGAAGCCCTTAGGTTCTCGCTAGGTAGTAGTGCGCGAACGGCTGTCAATACCACCCCCTTCTACTATAGATATTAGGATGCTAAAACGCGGTAGCGATGTTATAAAGCTATTTTTTAGAAAGAAATTCTTACTAACTACGCGATAATGCGTTCGGCTTACTACTATAGCGTTTAACTATACCTTAATAATAGTTACTATATAAGACTATAAGATTACTTCCTTGCGTAAGTAGGTAGAGCAAGCTAACCTGCTAAAATACTATAAAGTTATAACTAATCTAAACAATCTCTTTATAAGTCTTATAGAAGTTCTCTCTTAAACTAATTAAGAGCCTGCTTAACGTATTCGCAAGGTAAAAAGCGTAGAGCAAGAGGTTATTATTATAAAAAAAAAGAGTAGCTCTAAGAAGGAAGTAGAGTAATTATTAGTGCAACGTTTAGCACGGAATTAATAACTAATACGACGGTATCTTAATCGTGATTTAAGTGTAGATAAAGAAAGTAATTAAAATCCTTTAAATACGATTTTTTTAATGCTTTTTTAAAATTATTTAATGAAGCTGTGAGCACATTCGCAACGTAGAGTGGTGGCAGCGGCGAAATTTGGCGGGGTGTCGGAAAATGGGGGGTGTCGGAAACTAGGGTGCCCGACTTAACATCTACGCCATCAGCGCCAGCATCGCGCAGTGGCCGAACAATCAGAACACCAAGCAGATATCTATAATTTAACTAGCTAGTAATCTTCTACAGCTCTATAAAATCTCAACTCTAGAAAATTTCGCGATAAAAGCTTTTATGTAAAACTCTATAGCCTCATGTTGCTGGCTGCGGTGCTGGTGTTAGGGTGGCGCGTTAGTGTCGCGGCGCACTGACTGTCTCGGCAGGGTAACGTGCCCGTGCGCAGTGTGCCCGGATTCACAGTGTGCCCCGCAGAACACCACATGCCCAATCTCAAAATGAGGCTATACAGCGCCACACAATAGCTTAATATTAATAGAAATATAGTGTTGTAGTAATTAGATGCTTGCGATCAACTTGTACTATCTATATTTTTATAGGAGGTTAACATTGCGGCCACGTAATGTAACTTTAGCTAGAGTAGTAGATAGCTTATCTCTAGCTTAAACACTAGCGTGAGCAGCGCCAGCGCGTTTTTAACGCTTATTACTTAGTAAGACTACTCGTAAAGCTTTACGCTTGCGTTATTAAGCTTATTAGATAGATTTTTTTTAGTGTTAAGCTTTAACTTTACACGCGTATTTAGCTACTTTTTTAGCTTTCTCTTACTCCCTAACATCCTTAAGCCTCTACCTTTCTACACGCTTCTTCTTAAGCTTAACTTAATACTATAGTTAAGCCTCCTCGCGCTACTTCTTAGCCTATACTTTTTAAAGTTTCTCCTCTATCTTATCTCGCTCTCGTACTACTTCTCTAGCTTAAGCTTTACGCAGCTTGCGAGAAGACTAGTAGATAGCGCTATTATAATACTCCTAGCGCTGTTAAAGGTTAAGGGCTTTATCTTTCTTCTTATATTTCTACTTATAGTAAAGAGCCTCCTTAAAGCCCTTATTTTTATGCTTTAATAGCTTAATCTGCACAAAGAGATAGTAAATGCTAGAACGTAGCTTTCTTGTCTTATACTAATAGTTATTAGTAATAGTAGCTTAAACTAATTAATCTATCTTTCTCTAATTATAATTAGAGAGCCCTAATAATAAGCTTCTCTTAGCTTCTAGCGTGCTAGCAAATTTACGGAGGATAACATTAGCGTCTATTAGCTAGATTCTAGTAGCTTCGAAGGCCTTTAATATAAGGCTCTCCGTAAAGGAGGATATCTAGGCGCTCTAGAAGAGTAAGAAGAAGTCTCCTTTCTTAATTAGAATAAGGCCTTAAGCCTTATATAGATAGTTAGTAAGCTCGTTAGAGTAGGCTTAAGAGAGTAGCTTAAAGAGTACTACATCAAGCGGCTAGAGCGTGTAAGTTAAATAGGGAGGAAGGACTATAAGGAGGATCCTGTAGCAATTATAGTAGTTAATAAACTCTATCGTGACATAAGATCTATAACTATTAAGGATAAGCAATCGCTATCTCCCTAATTACTACTTTATATAGTAATTAAACACCTGCTTAAGCCAAGCTAGGCCTATGTTATCGTTTAACTAGCCTGTTAGAGATAATAAGACAAAGACCTTATGTTCTCTTGTCTTAATATCCTCTACCTAACTTAATTATATAGCTCCTTTTTTAGCTGCGTAGATAAGGGCTAGAGGTAGCGAGCTCTTATTAGCGTAGTAGTAGGCTAGGAGTGTTAGAAACTCGCGTAATTTATCCTAGAGAGATACTTAAACCTCCTTCTTCTCCTATTAATACCTGCTAAATATCCTCTTGCTTCTGCCTATTAAGCCAATTAAGAAGCCCTTCTTATCCATATTGTATATATCTCGAGCCTTAAGGTAATATTTAGTGATCTTTTAATGCAGTAGCTCGAAGTAGAGATAGTATTTTAACTTAGAATTAGCCAGGTAGCGCGTACGATCCATTGCGATAGTCTACTTTAAGATAAGATAGATCTCGTGCTAGTTAATAAAGCGAGTAACCTTGTCCGATTATACGGCCTCTATCTGTTGTGGATATGAGGCTGGAACACTTTCTTGTTTGTACCATTCTGAATAAGGCTAGCGCTGCATTGGCACTTTTAGGATCCTCGCACACATCTACATTCCAGACAGATTAGAAGACAACAATTAATCAATCCATTATTATATCTATTAACTTATCTATCGCATTATCTTAAAGTGATAGAACACTATTAAATCTAATAATTAAGAGTCTTATTGCCTCCGCCAAGCTAACTGTAATGGCCCTATCGACCCTTAGAGATCCCACAGTGATCCTGACCAACCACACGAACTACACACCGTGGCTGAACTAACTAAAAATAAAATCCTAATTCCTAAAGGTCTAGAACATTATTAACCCAGCGCTGATAGATAAACTAAGATAGAAACCCGTAATGCCGATACCTCCCGCGATAGGCAACTACCAGCCAAGCACGGCGTATACGACTGCGAATCCGAACAATATACCAACAATGCCCTCACATCTTTCGACGGCAGGCGCGAAAGCATATAAAGACGATAGTAATTATTATAAAGGATAGCTAGAAATATACAAGATTATGGATCGCGAATACCGAGAGGAACAGGCCAGCCTAAACTAAGTAATTACTATTATTTAATTAACAGTTTCTGCGCATCTCTAGAATAACTACTACCTTTTAGATTAATTAATTAGGTAGTGGATTAACAACCTTACGATTATAGTTAGGGTAGACCTATAAGACGAATACAGACAATCAAGGGCAAGATACTAAGAAGCCCTTAAGCTAATAAGAATAGCTAGATTATAGGCTACATGGCTATCTAAGTACGATTATGCAGCCACAGAAGCAGAGACTAATTAGGTCCTAAAGCTTTAAAGGCTAGACTTAGTTAAAGAAGACTTTATAAAGGCAGTTGTCTATGTCGCACCTATATAGGTAACGACCTTCTAGTAATATAGAAGCAAGGATGCAGCTGTCTCACGAAAGCACATAATAAAACTCTTTTAAGACTACATAATCCTGCAGCACCCGATCGAGGGCAAACAAAAGGGCGCTTTTACTATTGTAGGTTTATCTCTCGCTGACGGTGGTAAATCTACCTAGGCTATAGACAGGGACGCCTCTCTTGTGGATAAAGCAGCAATATTAAAATATTAGGGTAGACCTCGTAAACAACAAAATAATAGTTAACGTACTAGAGCTAAGCGGTCCGCGATTATAGACGATAAGCTAGTAATAGCTAGTGGCCTTAAGTGCCCTGCTTGTAAATAACGCTATAGTCTATAAGACTACTTCTACGCTTTCCTAGATAAACAACTAGAATAGTTTAGGCTAAAGCCGAGCATAGTTGCCCTAATTAAGTTTAGGCTGGAGAATAACCCTGCGCTTTAAGAAAGCCTAAGGATAATAAAGAGGGCTAGATTATAAGCACCTATAATTAAATTATCGCATACTCCTACTCTAACTCGAATTACTAAGGCTAATAATGAGTGACTAGATGGACGCAAGATTACTGAAATCCTAGTAAGCTTTAACGCCGTATCTTTCTACACTAAATTAAATATATACCTATTGCGATGCTTAGCCATACTTAATTTAGGCATAACCTGCTATATCTTTAACGATATCGATCGCTTTATCTTATACCAGCCACCGGCGCTAGGAGACTTCATATAGGCAGGGAATACATAAATATAGATTAAAGGATACGGGACTGTCTATCTTAACATACAAAGTGTAAGCAGTAATCGAATAATACGGCTAAATAATATAGCCTATTGCCCTAATCTGCTCTGTAACCTTGTATCGTTCCAATTACTCCGGAGGCAAGGCCTTTGGTGGGACACAAGGGCAGACCCAACAACTCTAAAAAGAAGAGATAATACTATACTAGCAGAACTCTAAGAATTGTATAGACAATAGGTGTTAGAATACAGAATAAGGCTAGTAGGTAGTATTCCTACTAATGCTACGCACGCCACTTACAAGACTAACACACGCACGAAACGAAGACTGTAAAAGGTAAACGCATAGACCTGGCACCGGCGATTAGGCTATCTAGGCCTTTAGGCCCTTAAACACCTCGTGCAGTAATCTAAGGGGGTAAGGATTAAAGGTCTTCCTATAGTTAAATGTGACGCCTGCGGCAAAGCAAAACTAAAACGGCAAATACGCCGGCAAGCCAGGGAGCGAACTAAAGGCCCTGGCGAGCGAGTCGTAATAGACTTTCACGACTATAAAGCAGATAGCTCAACAAGAGAGAAGAGCTAAATACTAATTACTAATTAATTCTCTAGCTTCGCATGGGACTTCTACTTTAAGGATAACCGCCTAGCATGGTTAATTATTAAATTACTTAGCACTTTTATACGGTTCATAGAAGTACAATATAATATTATAGTAAAAGTAATTAAATCTAATAACAAGATCTTTTTTATTAAAGCTAACGTTAAGAAGTAGTGCGCAGCGTAAGGTATTAAAATTAAGCCTTTAGCACTAGATACTTAAGTATAAAATAAAGAAGTAGAACGCTTAAGGGGTGTAATTAAGGAGAAAGCGCGCACAATGCGACTTAACTTTAATCTACTATAGTAGATATGGCCTAAGATCACGCGAGCCGCGGTCTACCTATATAATTAAACGCTAAACTACACTAACTAATAGCGATCTCTATATAAAGTGTTCTTTACGACAGTAGCCTTTTAGAACGGCATTGTTACCTAACTAAAGAAGCCTAATTAAGCTTACCTAAAAGCATATAGCTACAAAGCGTTTACGATGACTAACGATATAAAACGCGGCAAAAGCAGGCTTTAGAGGCTTGACCCTAAAGCATAGATTAGCTACCTTATTAGCTATAGATTAACTAACATCTAGAGAATATAGATTTCCTCTCTAGCAAAGACAATTAGTACTCGCGATGTAATATTCGATGAGGATACTATGTTCTTAGGCAAAACTAAAGACCTAATAGACAACCTTATGCATAGTATATTAGAAGAAATAGCAGCCTAGGTACAATTAGTAGAGTTACCTCCCTCACCTTAATAAGAGCAAGCTATTGAGTCCTTCTTTAAGGATGAGATAATTAGTAAAGCGCTAGAGGTTGAAGAAGCTCTTAAGTATAAGTAAGGCAGGAGAGCTGGGTACGAATATTTAACGCCTCTATTAATACCGCCACTAGTGGCACTCCTTACATAACTAATGGCAGGAGGCGATTAAGCTGGACTACCCTAAGAGTTATAAATAGGGTAGTTGCGAATAAGCCCGTGGGCCGTAGCCTTTATGGCAGGCACCGAAGCTAGCAGTAACGGTAAATATAAAGGTAAGGCTCTTAATAAGGCGTAGCTTTAATAAATAATTATATTAGGTAAGAAGCCACATTAAAGCGTGCTTCTAGAGCCACCTATATACTAAAGCAAGCTCGAAGATCACCTTTTTTATAACATGTAGAAGGAAGTAGAACAATCCTATCTATAAAGCTATAAGGAAATAAAGTCTTAGAGCGAGGTTGCAGCAGCTCTAGTAAAGGTAGTAGGCTATTAAATCCTTAACTATATATGGGTATATACCTACAAGTTTAATAAACACTATTAATTACAGAAATGCAAGGCAAGGCTGGTAGTGCGAGGCGATTAATAGTAGCACCTTACCTTGCAAGAAACCTACGCCGTAATACTAGTAGGACGATCCTTTTACATGCTTATAGCGATTGTAGCTTGCTTTAACCTAGAGCTTATCTAACATGACGTTACGAACGCGTTTGTTCACGTAAAGTTGGATAGAGAAATTTACATGAGAATGCCTCGTGGCTACTCGTAAGCAGGCACAGTCCTCTAACTTTACAAAGCACTCTACGGACTGCGCATATCTTTATTACTCTAGTAAAGAGAGTTCACGTTAACACTCTGTGATATTAGCTTTGAAATAGTGTCCCACGAGCCATGCTGCCTTATTAAGGACGGCATTATTATCTTCTTTTATGTAGATAATCTTATTATTGCCTATTAGAAGAATCGCAAGCCTGCAGCAGAAGTAGCTATTATAAAGATAAGAACTAAGTTTACTCTTACTGGCGGAAAAGACCTGTAGTGGTTTCTAGGGATTGAAATTATTAGGGACCGCTTAAATAGAAAGATCTGGCTTTCGCAAGCTTTATACATCAATAAGATATCGCGCCTTATTAATTACTATAAGATTTGCTATAATACCCCAATTATAGTAGTTAAACTGCTCCCACGCTTAAGGCTTGTAAGCAAGACTAAGATTAATTAATACTAGCGTAAAGTTAGATTAATTCTCTATACTATAGTAACTACACGACTAGATATTGCTTTTGCAAGTTCTTGATTATCACGATTTCTTTCTAACCTAAGCAAAGAGCACTAAGTAGCTACTAACCAAGTTCTCCTCTATCTTGCTAATACTAAATTGTTAGGTCTTTAGCTTAGAGGTGTAGATACTTTAGAAGTTACAAGCGACGCATCTTTCGCTAATAATGCACTTAATTACAAGAGTTTATAAGGATATATTATTAAGCTATTTAGCGGCCTGATTGCCTAGAGAGCAAGCAAGCAAGATATAGTTACTATATTAATAATAGAGGCCGAACTTCTAGCGCTCTTATAAGTGGCTAAAGAGGCTATCTTTACTTTACGATTACTTTAAGAGCTTTAGATTACTATGAGCAATCATCTAATTATAATTAACTACGATAATTAATAGACTATTTGCCTTGTTACTAAAGAACTCGCAAAGCTGCAGACCAAGCTCCGTCATGTAGATATTTATAATTACTGGCTAAGGCAAGAAGTTACACGTAGGACTATTAAGGTAGACTATTAACGCTCAGAGGACATGGTTGCAAATAGACTTATAAAGGCCCTACTAATAAACAAATAGAGCAAGTTTCTAGATAAACTGGGACTTGTAAATATATTAGATAAAATTACTAATTAAGAGGTTGCCTTGCAGGATCTATAGTAGAGGATAGAGGCCTTTAAGTTAGAATAATAGACAGATGAATAATGCGAAGGTCCAGCTTAAGGATAAGCCTAAGCTAAGGGGGTGTGTCCGATTATACGGCCTCTATCTGTTGTGGATATGAGGCTGGAACACTTTCTTGTTTGTACCATTCTGAATAAGGCTAGCGCTGCATTGGCACTTTCAGGATCCTCGCACACATCTGCATTCCAGACAGATCAGAAGACGACAATTAATCAATTCATTATTACATCCATCAACTTATCTATCGCATTATCTTAAAGTGACAGAACACTATCAAATCTGACAAACCTAGCTCTTGCTAAGCTACTAACAGGCTACTTCTAATAAGAAATTCCTAATTATCTCCCTTATAGGAGGTAGGCCTTGCTTATTAAGCTTAGTAATATATCGTACAAGCTCTAACTCCTGTTGTGGGTTAAGAGCTTGCCTGCTGGCATGCCCAGCATCCCTAGGCCCTGTCACGCCTCTCCATCGCCGCCCCAGAGTTAACTGGTCAACGCCATGCTTTTCAGCAACTTCCTTTAATGTAAATTATTCTTCTAAACCTCGCGATTTTAGATCCTTAATTACCTTATTAATTAGAGCTATAGTCGTGGAGTTATCGCGCGTTGGAGTTGTGGTGTTGAGACGCGCGTTGGTGTTCTGCGGGGCACACTGTGAATCCGGGCACACTGCGCACGGACACGTTAGTGCGGGGCAGCGACACCCTTGCAGAACGCGAATGCTCGTTTGGGGCGCAACGCACCACCGAGCAAGCTCTCCTAGCTGAGCGACGCTCTTGATTATCCAGTCCAACCCCGCCCTTCGCTATTGTGATCACTTCCTTCGTTCTTCGTTGACTCAATTGTTTCTTCCGCCAGCCTGTCCACCACCACGTCTTCAAGTTTTGACCTTGTGTGACAATGAAGGCCGTTATTATCAAAGAATATGGCATCGCTGCGCTTGACGATACCAACGAGCAGACTATGCGGCCAGACTATATCAAGGTCAAGACTGTAGCCTTGGCTATCAATCCAACAGACAAGGATCATTGTGCAGGTCTTGGCCGTGTGGGCGGAATACTTGGCTGCGACCTCTCAGGCATCGTCGAAGAAGTTGGTGAGCATTGCAAGTCGGATGTGAGGAAAGGTGACCACGTCTATGGAGTGTGTCATGGAGCCAATTTGGTATGCAGCATCGTAGCCGCTCGTGGCTTTGCGTCGGTCCTCGTGCTTGTTGGCTAACATTGACAAAAGTTCCGAGGAGGACGGCGCCTTTGCAGAGTACGCTTTGGTACGAGACGGTTTCATTGCCAGAATCCCCGAGAGTCTTTCCTTCGAGGAAGTGGCCACATTGGGTGTTGGGATCACTACGATTGCCCAGTCTCTCTACATGACCATGAAGCTGCCACTCCCAGGCGAGGAACCCCTCGAAGGTGCACCGTTCATCCTAGTCTATGGTGGAAGTTCTGCAACCGGTACACTCGCCATTCAGTTTGCCAAATTGTAAGTGGTTTTGGCTTCACATACCTTCCGCGCTCACAATCAGTAGGTCGGGACTCAGGATTGTCACTACCGCAAGTCCCGAAAACTTCGAGCTAGCGAAGTCGAGAGGTGCTGATGCAGTCTTTGATTACCATGACCCTGAATGTGCGCGTCTGATCAAAGATTACACGAAAGGACAACTCAAATATGTTCTAGACTGTGTGTCAACCGAGTCAAGCTACAAGCTCATTGCCGATGCGCTCCCTGAAACGACAGACACCCCGGCGCAAGTGGTGACTCTTCTGCCTGCAGACACCTGGCCAAGGAAGGACATAACCCCAACTGCGATTCTTGCCTACACATCTCTCGGCAAACCTTTCACTAAGTTTGGCGTGGATTTCCCCGAAATCCCTCCTCATTTCGAATTTGGAGTTATGTTCTGGAAGTTGAGCCAGAAGCTCCTGGGTGAAGGCAAAATCAAAACTCATCCAGTCGCCTTGCGAACTGGCGGTTTGGGAGGCATTCCCAATGGGTAAGTTTTGATCATCCTACATGGGATATGTCGAACGGAGAGCTTAAAGTGTATTAAAGCTATCGAGTGAGACTATATACAGTGCGCTAACCGAGGTCACGTGAGGCGCTCAGGCCAA
>ML976677.1:440114-538575 GCA_010015655.1 Bimuria novae-zelandiae CBS 107.79 | reverse complement strand
ATTAGTATGAGCTCGCTGGGGCTCTACTGGGTCGCTGCAGCTTCGGCGGTGCAGGGTTCGTTCCTGCGGTGCCAAAAACCGGCGTGGGTCCGCTTCGTCTCTGACGGTGCAGCGTTGGCTTCTGCGGTGTCAGATCCGGCGTAAGTACTGAGATCGACAGCAGGCTGCGCTTAGAAGGACGACACAACCTGAGAGTCGAGTGGGAATCCGGGTCGTTGGCTCTGGCTCGGTGGCTCTGGCTCGGTGGCTCTGGCTCGGTGGCTCTGGCTCGGTGGCTCTGGCTCGGTGGCTCTGGCTCGGTGGGCTCTGGCTCGGTGGCTCTGGCTCGGTGGGCTCTGGCTCGGTGGGAATCGCAGGTGCTTGAAAACTCGTTCAGGCGATCGTGTAACGACTTCGCCTTTTTTTGATGTCGTGGGTGCTGGTCTAACGCGCCAGCAGCGGAAGCTCACCGCCGGGACTGTGTCCCTAAGGGTTGACGATGTCGATAGGAGAGAAGAGCTAAGGCGCAGCGTCGATAGCGAGACTAGCTGCTGTCTGTAGCGGTTGAAGGGCTCATAACCTGTCGAACGGAGAGCTTAAAGTGTATTAAAGCTATCGAGTGAGACTATATACAGTGCGCTAACCGAGGTCACGTGAGGCGCTCAGGCCAACAACACCACAGTAGGCACTCCCACTGACAGGATATATGCTAAGAAAAATGACAGACTCGCGGAACATTCCGAAGGGAAAGTCAGAGCTGTGAAGCTTGTCTACAGGGTGGGAGAAACGACTGAGGTTCAGTTGGGCCTGAAGAACGCTGTACAAGGGCGTGATCTTAGTTCGAACTGGGGATAGGATCGATTTGAATCGATGGCCGGTGACTATGGACGGAGTGAAACTGGTCTCAAATTGCCTCGGGTGGATTGTTCGACGTTGGAACATAGACCTGAAATGATTTTTACTGTACACAGATGAACACATACAACAAGCGGCAGATGAAACTTAGACGAATCAGACCTCGTCAGTAACATGAATGCGGTTCAATTAGTGATGAACTGATCCATAATATGAATCCTGGGGTGGCCCACTTACCCAAATCATAGATGATACGGATACATCTCACACATAGCCAAGGCGACACGGAAATACATAAGATAAATAGCTACTTTCGGTCGCAGATGAACGATTCTTCCAAATTGCCACCTAGACCAGGGGCCAGGGAGTGGGTTGGCACAGTTCGCGGTGATCCTACCGGACAAGGCTACTCCAGTGTGGTTTCAAGGGGTTTCATCCGGTGAGCGAACTCCTCGCACATCCTGGAATGTCAATTTTGGTGCTGCCGCTGGAGCATAAGCGCTAGAGCAGCCTGCCCAGGTTTGTATGCACGTATATTGTACTATAGTCGATGCGGTGCTTCGTCGCAATCCCCGAGCTGACTTGATGCCTGGACAACGCTCCCGAGGTTATATTGAGGATTCCATGACATGCGATTCCTCGAGGCTGGCATCCCACAGCCTGATTGCTGCATGCAGGTGAAGTCATAACTGCGTGCAAAACAGAATTCAAGGCAATTTTTCGCCCCGTAAAACTAGAACCATATGGGAGCAGAGCTATACTGCATACATATTTAAGAGATGAGGTTTCTTGAGCGGAAGTACACCGTTTTCTTTTCAGCGCATGATTCACCTCGTAGAAATAATACGACGACATCGCAACGTGAGATAGAATTCTATCAGTGAACCCGTAACTTGAGTAGTTCATATTCTAGCCTGCGAAGACAATACGTACAAAACATGTACACTCGAGGGCCGGGGGCGCGTGAAGGACTAAGTGATGATTTCACTTGCCACATACATTAATTTACCCATTCGATTGCATTCCCCTTAGGCGTGCATTGTTCGCCTTCTTTGAAATGAACTCAGAGTACTACTGGACCGGTTGCCTACGACGGAGTCCGAAATTATATTGATGACATACGCAGCAAATGCCAGTGATACTGCGGAGGAACACAGCATAAGCCCTTGGAAGTAGAATAGCAGGGCGATCCAGAATATTCATGGCAGTAAGCACTAAGTGAGCCCATCATGCACACTAAATGATCAACTTTGACGCTGCACGCCGTTGACGCCCTATTCGGAAACCTGCCTTGCGTCTTAACGAAACTCGAGGTCGTTAACAGTGCAGTAATGTGGCGATGCTGTATTATAAAAGAGAAGCTGTGTTGACACAAGTGGCTTCGTCCTATTTCACGTATCCCAATACAACCCGCCTAGTGACACAGTAGCAAAGGACTTTTGCTAGCGACCTGATTTGACAGTCAAGCCATCAAGCTGCGTATAAAAGACGTACGAGTATCTGAATTGTTATGAAACACACGAACAATCCACCAGCAATGGAGCCTGTGGCTGTATTAGGCATGGCTGTGTATCCGCGAACTTTGATGTCAACTATCTGTTGTTAATCATTGAAAGCTTGTCGGCTACCTGGAAGGGTTGATAACCCCGACGACTTATGGTCACTTTTGATGGAGGGTCGAACTGGACAGGGAGATGTACCCACAGTTGTCAACAAACAAATCAAGTCAAATCTGAGCTTGGATTTGGAGTTGATTTGGTTATAGGCGACCCCTAGATTTGTTTGATTGATTTGAGGAGGTTTTTGAGTAGATTTGTTTGAAGGATTTGCAAATTTTTCGCTAGCTAAATCTGGTTTAGACGCTTCCGTATATTAATTACTCAGCGGACTCGTCCCACCACCAGGTGGCGAGCTAATTCGTGATCGGTTTATGTAAGCACAACCGCCAAATTTTGTTCTCCCATAGTAATCACCATACAAAGTCGAAATTCTGAGGTTCTTGACGCATATTGACTTGATTTTGAGGCTGAACTTGATTTTAAAGCTTAAATCTGACGCGTAGAGCTCAGATTTGGTGTTGAAATCTCAGAATCTCTACAGTATGTAGGATATGTACAGTATATTTACCAGCGTTGTGAGCGTATCTTCTCGCCGCCAGTTTCTATGAGCCTTTAGCAGCGATCTGGCATCTCCTCAATAAGCTCCCTGATCTCATTGATAGAGATCTCATCCCATATTTGCCGTAGTATATCCTTAAGGTGTTTTGTAGTCCCATCCTAAGGCGTCTCACCTTCACATGGCTTGTGGAGACGCATTTTGGCCTTTTCTTTAAGGATGAGCCAGCATCCTTCTGTAGGATTGAGATCTAGTGACCTCCCTGGGTGTATGAGGAGCCGCACTCCTTGAGATATCTTAAATATACGCGCAACGTTGTGTTTTAATCTTATACTATACGACGGGTTATTATCTTCTTATAGAATAGGATATTTATAAGGATTACGAGTGCGCGCGTCGTTAAGGATCTTAATATACGTAGGCAGTATATGCTCTATATAGTAGGCTTACGTTATATAGTTCCCCTAAGGATCTACGTCGACTTTGGGAGGCTTATGAGCCTCCCATTCTTGTACGCGCTTTTCGTACTGCTGAGAGGACTCATATATCCTTTTGCGAGGTTTCGGCGGAGGCTTAACAACTGTAGGCATCTCTTTATCGTCGTTGTAAAAGTAGAGCTCTAATTTAAAGTCCCAGTTAACGCAGGCGTACATGTGTAAAACCTAACCCCTAGGAGCGCTCCGAGGCTGCATATTAGTGACTTTTCTGTATCGTTTTTGCTGCCCGCGTCGACGCAGCTGACGAGGCTTTTGGAGGCGCTTATGTAGGTTAAAATAAGCCTTGTTAGTGAAGAAAACTTAATCCTAGTAACCTGTAATAGGCAGATCCTTGTTTTGCTGGCTATACTATACGCGCGCAGCTTTGTTGGCGTCTATTAAAGGATTACTATAGGGCGCCATGTACATGTGAGCGTCGAGTCGTTAACTAAAGTTATATTATAACTAACGCTTAGAGAGCTTAACGCTATACTTTTTAGCTTAATAGGTAAGTAGGCGTTAACTATAGGGATTCTCCTTAGGCTCTACTATGTGTTTAAGAACTTATATAGGCGTTTAAAAAGCTCTCCTAAGCTTATTACTATTAAGCTCAGCTAAAGGCTTGCGCGTACGCCTTTACGCGATCTCTATACCTAGCTCGCGTTATTAACGCCTCTAACGTCTGCTTATAGCCTTAGAGATTCAAAATAGCTTGTTAACGTCGTTAATAGTCTCGCTATTCGCCCGGTGGCTATAACGGTGTAGGTAGGCTGATTTCGTAGGCGTAGTATATTAGATATTAGGTTTAGAGCGTTCGGGCGTTCGCGGCGCGTCGATTGAGCTGCTCATCGTAGGAATTGGACGAGATTTGGGTGATTGGTGTAAGGGTGAAGTTTTATTATAGATAGAGGGGCTGTTATTGATGGCTAGTGCTGCTTACGTACACCGATCACGAATTAGCTCGCCACCTGGTGCCACTGAGATATACCGTACTGACTATTAAGCTTAGAGTTAACAACTATACTTTTATTAATATTATCGTTAACCCTAAGAAAACCTACCCTTATCCACCTCCGTACACACTGCAGAGCAGCCAGTAACTATAAGCCAATTTAACGACGTTTAGGTTGCAACAGGTCGCCAAGCTCGCTAAAAAGTTGCTTACATTCGCAGCTTAAGGCGGGAATTATTATTATATCGAGCGCTAGCTACGCTAATAATAGGTACTTATTACGCAGGTTAAGCTAGTACCTAACTAGGTTACTTTAAGTATTATACTCCGCGTAGCTCTATCGCGGCTCTAAGGTGCGCTAGCGCTCGTACTTATTAATAAAGCTTACTTTATTATTACTTTCTTACTTAATTATAGCGTTAATCGCGTCGTCTATTACGTTAGTTATTTAGCTAATAGGCTTAGGTGGCAGCCAGGGTGCTTGCCACTGGCTATAGAGGCGCTAAAGTCGCTAAAAACCTGCGTCGGCTTACAGTAATCGAGCTAGCTTAGCTTATTACGAGACTTTACAGTAGTTGCGATAGCGCAGGTGCAGAATAATAGTAGCGTAATAAGCTAGGGAATTGCTTAGTTTAGCGTAGTAGTGCTTAAGTTTTGCAATAGCAGCACGCAGGTTAATAGCTATATAGTCCTCTAGCGCTTTATCCTACTTAAAGTTAACATTACTATAGGTAACTAAGCGCTCTTTAAAGCTAGTAATTAACTATTTAAAAGTAAGAATAACCTTATAAAGTGCGCTAAAGTAACTATTAAGTTTATATTACTTTTTACCACGACCTTCGAGCCACTTAGTAGTAACTTTAAGCAGCCTTAAAATATCTACGTACTTAGTTATCACCGCCTAGTCCGCTACCAATAGCCCGTCTAATCGCATCTAAGCTAGCAAAGGCAGGAGTTTGTTACCATTTTGGCGCGTAGTATAGTTAGCGGCAACTATTAAACTAATATAGTGCTAGGCGTAGGCAGTAATAGGTTATTAAAGAAGCAAGCCGCGCTTAAAAGCTACGCAGTAACTATTCTAGCAAGTAACGTAGGCTTTAACTATAGCTAATAGCGAGCTATTATTATTAGTAAGATTATTAGCCTGCGCAAGGCGTTAAAATTAGGCAAAGTTAGAGTATTATTTTAGCATACTAATATAGTTTATAATGTCTAGAAACGCGCTAAAAAGTCCTATTTTCCTCTACTTTTGCATAAAGCACTCTTTATCCTTCTTATGCGCTGGGTTGTTATCGTACGCGTCTTTATCCTTCCTAAATATAATAGTTTGGCCAACCAAGTTAAGAGTATAGGGGCTATAACGGAGGCGGTGGTGGCTAGCAATAAAGCTATACCTACGAGCTAAGTACTTAACTGCAGTATTGTTGTTTGCAGCATTATCTAATATAAAGTAACCTAACTTCTGCGGCGTTATACTAAACGTCGCAAGCACCGCAGCAATACTCTCACTAATACGCTCACTACTGTACACACCAGCGAGCTCTAGCAGCGCAATAGGTAAGTCCATAATCCTCCTATTAGTGTTGGCGTAGTGCGTAATAACACTAAAGAAGCCACGTTTGCTGCCTTTAGTTATCTAGCTATTAAACGTTATGTGTACTTTACTCACTGCGGTAGATAGCTTAGCAATTATAATAGGCTTAACGTGTTAATAAAGATATATTATAAACCTCGCGACGCTAGCGTGGCTTAACTAAAGCGCTGCCTTTGCTACTAGGTTAGTAAACTATAGTATTTTTTAAAAGCTTAGAGTCTTAAACTCGCGCAGCAGGTAATTATTTTTAATAAGCTATATTATAGCAGCGAGCTAAAAGCCTTATACGTTAAAATTACCTAGCTTATTAGCCACCTCTTAACTAACTTTAACACTAGCTCTTATAGCCTCTATAATTAACTTTTGCCTGCCAGGCAGCGCCACCGGCACCTTACTATACTTTGTTAAGTAGTAACCTAACCGTCGAATCCCTAGGTGCTTCGCCGCCAAGCTCGTGGCAGCTATAACCTTAACAATACTACTAGTTAAGGTGTATTAGTAGCACTAACAGCATATAAAAAAGGTGCGTTTAGGCTTAAGATTACTAATACTAGCCTGCTACTTTAAGGCGACGCGATATCCGTGCTTAAAAATCTAGCTTTTTTTACCTATAAGTATACGCGACGGCTTACAAAATCGCTTAAGTTTACTCTAGTTAATACTATTAAAGTTATTTATAAAGCGCTTATTAAACTTATCTACATCTTTATCGTTATCCTCCTCCGTCGTAGCTACCATGGCTACCTCCAATACCTCCTCCGGCGCTACTAGCGCCTGCAATTCTATTACTATAAGCTCCCACGGCCGCTCAGGTGCGCCTATAACCCGGCTAAGAAGCTTATTAATAGCCTCTAAGGCAGCGGCAACTAGCTCAGCGGCTTAGGATAATAGTAACGACGGTAGTAATAGCGTAACTTACTACGTTTTAGGCAGCTTAATTAACTAGCTAGCAGTGCCTATAGGTAGCTTAGGCAGTTTATCCCCCTCTATAGCGCGTTAGGTAGGCTTATAAGCGCGCTTTTAGCGTCTGCTGCTAGCTTCTTTAGTAGGTGTTAGCTTATTAACGGCGCGTTTAGGTGGCATAATAGGCTATAGAAGCAGCGATAGGTAAGTAAAAGCTCTAAAAAGTACGCGTTAAGCTAACTATAACAGGCGTAAATATACTAAAAGTAAGGTAATAATAGCTAACGCGTTAAATAACAAAGCTAAAAGTAAGCTATAATTACTAAGTTTTACGTTAAACTAGGCGTTAAAGCTAGCAGGTTAAGCTAATTATAATACCTTTCGAGCCAGAGTACTACACCCCTTATAGCTACTTATCTAAGCCGAACAAATCCTTTAAATCTTTAAATTAAATCTATCTAGAGACTTAGATTTGCTTAGTAAATTATATAGGCGGACTTGGTTTACTTGATTTGAAGATTTGACTAACGGAAAGATCAGATTTGCAAGTATATTTAATTGTTGACAACTGTGGATGTACCATTATCCAGATTCAACAAGAACGCCTTCCATCATCCAGACCACGCACGAGCCGGATCGATCAACGGCGAAGGCGGATACTTCTTACAGCGCGATATCAAATCGTTCGACAATGCTTTTTTCGGAATAAATGTGACGGTTCAGTATAGAAGCTTGGGCCACCCGCGTACGTGCGGCCCGTGCACGTGATGCACACAGTATATAGCTCCTGTAGAGTAGCTACTCAATCAACAACGATTGCCTCAACACTCTTTTCAGCGTCACAGTTATGAGCCCGGTTTGCACCTGCTAAGGCTGCTACTCACTTGCAATCGTTCACAACGATCCTGCGATACCTGCTACATACGACTTGTGTGACAGCTGCACACGACTCCACGATAGCGACAGAATCTGATCCTACGACAACGCGTATCACAGTAGTCCTTAACAAGCCTAAAGACTAGCTGGCATAGATCTTTCTTCGCAAAGACGCCGCGCAGCAGCACGATCTATGGCAGTATTACAACCCCGATGTCGCTATAGCTAACTTGCCTCTACTAACAGAGCCTGTTGAGCCTATAGCGCACTAATAGAAAGTTAACAAGGCGCCTAGTACGATACACACCGACGCTGACCTTAATAACACTAAATTTCGACGCTATTAATTTGTGTATAACTAATATAAGAAGTAATATACCTACTATCTTAAATAAAAGCAGGCACTTTAAAATCTAAATATAAATATTAGTAAGATAATCGCTAAGCACTATATCTACTTCCTATATAATAAAGACACGCCGCACGCGTGACTTGTCTCCCTTAAAAAGTATCTTATACTATTAATAGTAGTTTACTAATATAACCTAATTAATAACTATAAGCGCTTATATACCCCGCTAAAATTACGTAACTTTAAAGACTAGCTATAATTATAGATTAAAGTTACTAGCTAGTACGCTAAAATTAATCTACCTAACGTAAAAGGCACGTGCGCATAAGAAGACTTTTTAATAATTATTAAAAGTATTAACCTAAAATACGCTACGCCTAAGCTAATTAAGCTATTTAAGCATAAGAATAATAATACGTAAATAGTTACGCTAGAAAACTACGTCTCTATATAGATAATATACGTTTAATAAGTCTAATCTAGTTCCTAGAAGCTTAATAGTATGGCAGGTAAACTTTAAGCGACAAAGATATAAAGTAATAATAAAGCTATAAGGTAAGCGCTAAAGAGCGTATATCTTTATAATAATAAACACTAGTATAGTTCGTGCTACTATCTTAATAAGGACTTCTACTTATAATTAAGTAACTTTTAAAAAAATCCTGCTACGCGCTAGCGTATTAATTAAGCTTTATAAAATAAACCTAGTTTACTAGCACGCATCTAAAAGTTAGTAAATAAAATAAATAGGCGTTTCTTAAAGAGAACACTAGCTACCGCGACTACCTAACTTAATAACAGATAATTACTAAATAATAGGGTATTAGCCTTTATAATAGGCTTATATAGCATAGTAACTAAGGTCTTAGCCACTCTACTAGACAAGTTGACTATTACTACTATTAATAATTACACTATAGATTTCTAAGACTAATAGATCCTTAACCTAGGTTCTAACACCTATATTATTAATATAACTAATTAAATAGGCTAGGAGCAGTAGCGCGTTAAGGATACTAGTATAATTATTAAGATAGGTAGGCACTAATATAAGATTAAGGCCTAATGTAAGATAACTCTTATAATTAATATACTAATAAGTATAGTACTAATGTTAATTATTTACGTTATTTTAGTACCTAGTTTTATTATAAGTGTCGTTAGACTTAGATGTTATTATTATAATAATATTTATTTTAACTTAGGTTAAGACGCGCTGTATAACAAACACGGCATTATTACGTACCTAAAGTAGTATAAAGGCTACTAGCTTATTAACGTAGACTCCTTTTACTATCTAATAAAGTTATCCTTACTTATAATAGTAATTTAAACTTGCTTATTAGAAGCATTAAAGAAGACCTAAGAGATCTCTTTAACGCTAGCTAATAAGGTTTAGGGCTATCTAGGACATATGGTCATAGATTACCTAAATAATAATATTAAAGGAGTAATAGTAAAAGGGCCTGCTAATTAAGACTTTTATTAAGTCTATATAGAATTAAAGTTAATAAAGCAAGTCTTTTACTATATGCTAAAAGACGCTATCTATCCCTTTTATTAAATTTTAATTAATCTTATCTAACTATAAGAATAGGGAGAGTCTTATTATGATAGTAATAAGTAAGGTACTTATACTATCTATCAACACTCGCGTTAGCATAAAGCAGAGTCCTTTTTAATAAAGTTAGAGGCTTAGCTAAGACGCTAGCTATAGAATACTATATAATAAATCTAGCGTTAGTATAATTATAATATAATTACAATTAAGCTTAACGCTAAGCTCGGTATTATTAACTTTATAAAATAACTTTATACTAACTTAAGTATATATTTTAAGCTACGCGCTCTAAATAATCTTACGTAAAATAGAGGTGTTAAAATTACTAGTAAGCTAATTATAATAAAGGCCCGCGCCCTGCACCTCTAAGGTAACTTTTTAAAGTAATTAGTAAATAAGTTAATGAAGATAATAGTATACCTACTTAATTAAATACTATCTAAAGTCCTTAATTAGCGTACGCTATATAAGGCTATCTAGTATAAAAAGCCTATAATAAACTACTTTTAACTAATTAGTTATCGCGCATATATACTTAATAAATATTTATTATATAGAGTAAAGATAGTCTCGCACGCCCTAATTGGCCATCTGGTAGGCTATAATAGTACTAATATCTTCTAGATTTAGTTACTAATAAAGGATTAAGTTATCCGCACGCGAGACGTGATATTTAATATTTTTACCTTCTATAAAGACTACGATAGCTGCGCAGATAACTTAGTAATTAAAAAAATTATTAAGTTACTTAACGTCCCTAGGCGTATAAGGATAATAATATATCTATTAAGGAACTAATAACATCACGTTAGTAACGTCTCTACGATAAGGCTAAATCTATAGTAATACTAATACTAACGCCTACCGGACAATTAACTACGCTATTAGTAGGGGGTGACACTAATAAACTATTAACCTCTTAATATTAATCTACTTTTAATAACTTTATAGATATATAAGCATTTTTTAATTAAATAGCAAATTATTTTATAGGGTGCTACTACGGTTGTAACTTTTATCCTACGCCTACATAGTAAGAAGTTACTAATTAATTAGCTAATAAAATTAAAGAATATATATCTAACTAACGTAGTAATAACGCTTTATAGCGTTAAGATCTAAATATTTTATAAAAGAATATGCTTAATATAAAGCGCGTTTAAAAGCTAATAAACCTAAGTAACCTATAGACTTACGCTATTTAATTAGAAGCTTAAAATATTGCTAATTACCTAAACACCTTTACTATAATAACTATTAACAAGGATATAAAAGATAACTTATAAATTTACTAAAGCTAGCTATCGCTTTCCCTGAAGCACATTAGTTAGCTAAAGATATATTTATATAGCGCTAAGTTTACAAAAGTCGTTAAGCGGAGTATTAAGTGGTTTAAGGTAAAAGCTACTTTTATAAGATCTTAGCAACACAGTAAACCGCGTAGGCTAAAGGCGTTAAGGTAATTCTACTTATATAAGTATTTATATATAAGTTTAATAAGGATAGCTATTTTTATAAGTATAAGACTTAACTTATTGCACGCGGAGACCTATAAGAGTAGTTTAGTAATATTTACGCTACTACCTTTATAGCCCGTACCTTTTAAGTAGTTATTATAATTACTAACTAAATTAGCTTAAAGCTAAAATAATATAACGTACCTTAGGCTTTTTTTTTACTTTATACTTAATTAAAAGCTATACGCTAAGACTCTTAGTATTTTTAAAAAAAGTAAATAGCGATCTTTTAGAGGTACTTCGCACCCTCTATAGCCTAAAGGATGCACTACTCCTATAGAATAATATATTCTAAGCTATAGTTAAGCTACTAAGATATAAACGCATGAAAGGCTTTTTATACATATACGTTAATATTTCGCTTATCCTATTTATCTATATTAATAATATAATAATAGCGTATTACCCTTTAAACGCTTATCTATATTAAGACTTTGAAAACAAGCTACAGGATTAATTTAAACTTAAGGTAATAAGAGATCTGACCTAGTTTATAGGCGTTTAAGTTATTCGTAAATACTAAAAAAAGAGATCTAGCTTATTTAAAATATATATATTAATAAGGTTTACAAGAAGTACGACATATAACTTATAAGTAATAAAAAACCTAACTTTCTACTTAACGTTAACTCTCTTAACAAGTTAATTAAGGAGATAGATATTTAACGTATAAAGCTATTTTAGAGGGTAAAACGAGCTAGCTAGTATATAGTTCGGAGATCGAATTAATTAATTCGTAATATATAAAAAATTACTATAAAAGTAGTATTTATACTAAGTATTTAATATTATATTTTCCCGTTCTACCTAATCTTTCTAATTAGGGTACCTATAAGGGATAATTCCTACGACATACCCCCTAGCTTCGTAAGCTTTTAGATATTAACTACGAGCTTCTAAGCTATTCCTTAGCAGAATTATAGACCTTAGTTAAGCGTAACTTGTGATCGAGCGCGATATCGTAATTAACTAGCGCTGTCTAATTAGAGCGGAGTAGTGCGCTACTAAGTAATAGTGCGTAATCTTACTTAGCGTTGGCGCGCTGCCTACGCTCGCGCTTATAAGAAATAAAGTCTTTCCCCTTTATTATTTTTTCTTCTTTAAGTTATATAATAAACTTTTATAACGCTTAACTATTTACTTTTAAAGGTCTTACGTAATAGCCCTTTTTCTTATATTTAAAGCAAGTTCTTACTTAGCTATTATTATAGTAAGTTCTTAGATGTTAGTACAGTAGTAGCGCTATACTATTATAGTAACCAACCTTTATAGCGTCTAAGCTCTAAGGATCCCTTACTTTTTCTATTAGTTTTAGTAATTTACTAATGCGCTTTATAGGCTAGCTCTACTAAGAAGACCTTACGAAAGAAGATCTTAAGGCAAGCTACTATTACGCGTGCGCGCACTACGAAGAATTATTCTACGCTTTAAGAAATTACTATTCCTATAACTCTAATTTATACTCCTAAAAAGCGTAATAGGCTACTTAGAGTATCCGCTTACGCGCCTTTATCTTTTAGCGATACTAAATAGTTAAGCCTATACCTAATCTTAAGCCTAAGCTAGCTACTCTAAATCGCGGTCCTAAAGGTAATATAACTTAAAAGATCTTTACGCTATATCTACTTATAGTAGCTATATAAAATTTACGCGATAAGTTTTATCTTAGCTATATTAAAAGCGCGCTTAAGGGTTATTTTAATAATAAGTACTATAAGTATGCTATAAAAACTAGTTACTATTAGCGCTATAGCTTTAGCTACTCTTACTATTTAGTATAAGTATTTTACTACTTTACTTTATAATTTTGCTTATTTAAAATAGCCCTTTTACTTATAAGCTTATTATAGCTAACATTCTTGCTCTCCTTTAGCACTAGAACTTAGAGGTATATATCTTTTTAAACTCTATTTAATCCTTATAATAATTACTTATAGGGGCGTAAGCTAAAGAAGGCGCGTGCTGCTATAAGGGTAATACTTAATCTATATAATAGTAATACAAAGGAAGAGGAGCTTACTAATAATATTATTACTAAACTATCTATGTCTAAAAGGCGTATTTATGCTGTTAAGCAGTTTAAGTAGCTTATAAAGCTTATAATTAACTAGACTAATAGTAGTAGTGTCCATAATTATTATATACTAGCTAAGAACCTTTTTTAGCGCTTTAGCGCTTTATGCTCTTAATTCTTATACTTTATAATTTACTTTTTCATACTTTTAAAGTTTAGCTACTGTTTAAAATAGTTAAACTATTATTAAAAAAGAGTTTTTATGAACTTATCTATAGGTATATTACTTATCTTAAAGTATTTTATTTTAAAAGAGTCTTTTGCGTCCTCCTAGCGTAGCTATATATTTTTATATTAATATAGCGTACGCTGGTTATAATCCTCTTATATATGCGTACTACTAGTATAATTATATACTTATTATTATAATAGATCTTCTAAACGTTGCTTAGGTCTAGTAATAGCTTAGTAAAAATCTTTTTAAAGGTATTATTTCTTTACCTATATACTCAAGTGTAATTAGCTTAGCTTTAGTGGTGAATATTATTACGGTGGGCTGGCAAGCGGCCTTCTATACTATTACACCCCTAAATAGTATTATATTATAGTTATAGAATAATTACTAAGTTTCTGGATTATCTATAAATAATACGTAACTATATATTAAAAGCTTTAGGCTTAGCGTAGCTTTATAATAGATTGCTTCCTAGCGTAAATTAAATAGAAAGATAATTAGGCGCTTAACTACTATAAAATAAGCTTTGCTTAGGTTTGTTAGAAAATAAAAGAGCTTTATAATAGCAAAAGCAACGTCTAGGCGTAGCATAATTGCTATATAAAGCGCTAAGCCTACTCGCTCTTAGTATACTTTAACTTCTTACTTTAAAGTGTTGCCCTTGTTCTTTATAAGCTCTACTAATAGTAGTAGTATTTTTAAAAAGTGCGCTACACTTTCTAGTTTAAATTTCTCAGTAATCTTCTTAATATATGTATTATAGACTAGAGCGATCGTTTTAGCAGCTCTATTCTTAATTACTTAAACTCTTAAAAACTACTTTACTAGACTGCAGTCGTTAAGGTTATATTTATTCTTAATCTACTTAATAAGCTTAAGATCTTCTTTCTTATAATCTTAATAATAGAAAAGGAGGATGTTGTTTACGTAGAATAGTATAAAAATTCTTTACTTTTTATTAAAAAATAAACAGTGTTCTTCTTTAGAAAAAGTAAGGCTAGCTTTTACTAAGGTGCTTAAGAACCTCTTATACTATAATAGCGGCGAGTCTCTTAGTCTATATAGTGCTTATTTAAGCTTTATATATTTCCTAGGCTTCTTAAAGCTATTTAGTAGCTTATAAAGCACTAGATTGCTTTTGCTAATTAAAATATTGAGGAAAGCTCCTACAATATTATATTATAATGTTTTTAGATTAAATTCTGCTATAACTATAATTCTAGTCCCAAAGGACCTTATAATAAGCGTAGCGGCGTATATAAAAGAGATTAAGTTAATCTACTATAAGTTGCCTCTTAAGACTATTTAAGCTTTACACTTTGTAAAGAAGCTATCTTTATTAAACTTATGGGTAAAGACCTAATTTAGTAGGAGTGGACGCTCTCTTAATAAGTTATTTAAAACCTCTTTTTAGGCTTCCTTTTTTAATAGTATTATAATCTCCTTATAAGTAGTATTAATAAAGAGCTCCCTAAGCTTATATAAGATAGGCTATTTCTATATTATAAGTAAAGGAAGGAGCTTGCCTATATAGAAGTATGTCCCTAACTTTAGCTTTATTACCTTAGTTAGTAGGGTAGCCTATACTATTATATTAATTATAGTAAGCTTCCCATAAGCTCCCTAGTCTTTTATAATACAGGGGAGAAAGAAGTACAAAAAATTAAGCTATAATATATTTAAGCACTTAATTACTAGGCTATTAATTACTATAAATATATTATTATTTCCTATATTACCCCCTACCGTGCTATAATTATTAGGATCTTAGCAACGCTATCTATAGCTTAAACGCGTAGCTAGCCCCTATTCCTAGCGCTTGTATTGTCTTCGTATAGGTTGTGATGGTTCTGCTTCGTTTGGTATCTTAGAGTCTCGTATACCGCTTCGAGAGGCATCTATGGAGCTTGGTGGCTCTTATTATTGGCTTATTCGCCTCGATTCTAGTGGGCCTGCTTTGCTAGCAGAGTGCACTTCCTATAGGCTGCTAGTATAATTATTATCGCGCTAATATATAGGAGTAGGCGTGTATTCTAGTATTATAAGGCCTAGGTAATTAGGGTGCTACGTATAAATTCTTAACTACTTACTAGCCTAATTAGTAGCTTATACGCCTTTTACCTCATTAATTAAGCTTTATTTTAGTAGGCTATCCTAAAATCTACTTTTTTAATTAGCTACGCTTTTAAGCTAGTGCTTAGAGGGCGTTTTTTTATTTTTATATTTTACTTACTTTTTAAGTTACGCGCTAGTGTGCTTAGTAAGATCCTTAAAGACTGTTTTAAGATTAATTAGCTTACCTTTATAAAAATATTAGTAAGCTTATTTCTTTTTTTTAATTACTAAATCTTTCTCTACTAAATGAAAATAACTTTTATTAAATATGATATTACGCGTAGTAATAACCTAATTAAGCACCAGTACCTATATTTTATAAATATTAGAAGCTCTAAAGCTTACTAAATATCTAATATAGCTTTTTAGCTTTATTTTAAAGTTATAATTATAACGACTAGCTACTTAGTCCTTATTTAAGGGGTATACAAAAAAATTATACGCGTAAATACTACTTTAATTTGGCCTTAAATTAGCTAAAGTGCTTCTTACACGCTTAGGCTAATACTATTTAAAATACTAAGTAAACTAAAAGTCTAGCGCTTTATGTAGTAAGCGTATTCTTTATAAAGGAGTAGGGCTTATATTAATAAAGTAAGTAATTACTTTTATAACTTTAAGCTATAGCTTATTAGACAAGTTTATACTAAGTTTTATTTTTAAAACTTATATAATTACTTTCTACCTAGCGCGTTATGCTCTATTATTAGGCTTATAGGTAAATAAGGACGTTATTTTTACCTTAATACTATATTCCTTACCCTATATTTTAAAGCGTCCTTTACCTTTTAAAGGTCGCGGTACTATATTATTATTTTAGAAGATTATAATAATCTTAAGCTTATAGCGTATTTAAATACGCTTAGTGAAGCTCTCCTAGGTATGCAGGATCTGCGTAGTAGACTTATTATATAAGTAAAACGTATATAGCTTTTTACGATAGTTATACTTTAGAATTATTGTCTAACACTCTCTAAGCCTTCCTAATAGGTAGTTAAATAAATCCTAGGAAATTTAGAAGTATAGTCGTGGCAAGCGCTCCATTAGCCTTTTAAACACTACGTAAGACGCGTGTATAACAGCGTAGTGCTTATATTATCTTCTTAAAATATTTTATATTTTTATATTTCTTACTCTTTTAATAAGAGCTTCTAAAGCGTCTCTCCTACAGTAGCATACTCTTTAGTACTAGATATTTAGAGTATCTATCCTAAGGTGTGTAATATAGGAGCTAATAATTTTATAATAAGTAAAAAGCACGCTTATAACTATGGTATAGTCGTTAAGAGGCTTATATTTAATAAAAGTAAGGTTATGCTTGCGATAAAGCGTAGCTAGTATAATACTATACTTAAGTATTCTTACACAAAGTATATTATTAAGACTAAGATACTAGACGTCCTTCCTACCTAAATAAACTTTAAAAATAATATTTATATAGACGTATTTTACTACTATAAGGTCTAAAAGTATAAAATCAGTACGTGTTTTATTTAACCGTTTAAAAAGTACCTTAATCACTCTAGTACCTCTTTTAAGTATTAGATAGGAAGTTACACTAGCTTTAACTATTTTATACTTTATAGAGTTTTTAAAGGTGCCTGACACGAGCACTAATACGTTATTTATTAAGTACAGGACTCTGCTATTATTAAAAATAGTACTTTTAAAAAGAAGGTAAGTATTAAAGTATATATTAAAGTAAATCCTGGACACTTTCTCTAAGCTTATAATTAAGAAATTAATTACGGCGATAGTAAAATACTTTAGGAACTTAACTTAAGTAGTACGTTTAGTTATAGTAAAGGTTTTTTTTTTTTACTTTTTAGTAATTATTGCGCGTACCTTAGCGTACTTAGGGAGTGTAAAATAAGTAAGGATCTTATCTTTATCTTCTTTAAAAAGCGTAATAGCTCTGCCTAGAGAGGAGCCTAGTAGTATAGTCCTAAGGCGCTTATAAGCCTAAGGTGGCTAGTAGTATAATTCTTCTTTATATAAGTAGCCTTTTAGCTTACTTAGCTATAGTAATTCTTTATCTTTATTACTAGATTTAATAGTGCTCTATCTACTGAGTATTATAAAAATTACTAGTTTAAAGCCTAAGCTTAAAACTTATATATTAAGGTAAGCTAAGAAGATTCTACTAACTTCCTTTAAAATAAGTAGGTACTTACCTAAAATTTGCTGTTATTTATTATTAGCATGCTAGATTTTAGCCTATTTAGGAGCTATTTTTATTTGCTATAGTGCTTAAAAAGTTAGTTATCGCGATTTCTCCTTTAATCTCTAGGATCTTATACTACGAGGCAAGCATATAAAGAGTACTCTACTCCTTATACTATTATTCTAGATTTGTTCTTTCTCATTAAGCTTGTTTAAGCAGGGTGCAGTATTCCTATTAAATTTAATAAAGTATTACTATATCTAATAAGGTAAGCCCCCTTTTAAGGAAGTATATAATTATCTATAAGATAGAACATTCTTAGTTACTAATACTTATTATAGCAGGTATTAGCAGCTGCGTATTAGTAGTCCTAGCTACCTAATTAAATATATTCTATACTTACTATATTCTAGCGGTATACTTAGTTTAGCGCGCCTAATAGTAGCCTACCTTTAATTAGTATAAGCGTAAGGCTTTATTTTAGTAATTAGCACGATCCTTTTTACGTTCTTTAGGAGATTTCTTATTTTAAAAAGTGCTATAACGCGCTACTTTCTTAATCTATTCTTTATTAAGCTTATTTAGGTTATTATATTTATTATTAATTAATTCTGGGAGCTCTAGGAGTTCTAGAAACTTAAAAATAGTTACCATAAGGTTATTAGTAATTAGAGTATTTAAATTAACGTAATTCTAAACGCCTTAATGCATAGCCTAAAACTTAAGCTATATAAACTATGCTAGCTAGCACTTTTAATTAGTTAGGCGTACTATGCTTGCTAGGAGAGTAGAGTCCCTTATAGGTTTAAGAAGAGTACTCTTTTAAGCTTGTTATAAATCTTAGCCCACTACTAAGGGAAAAGGAGGTCTAGTGTAATAGAAGAAGAGAGAGGAAGGAGCTTGTAGAGAAGCTCTATATGCTCTACTTAAGATGCTCGTAAGGAGAAACAAAGTGCGCTTTATTATGCAAGAATAGAGCGACGCGAGAAGTATTTAGATAAATTAAAGTATCTAAATAATTTATCTAATAATTAATTACGTAACGGAAATTATCCTGTGTTCTTAAAACACTAGTCTTATAACTATAGAGGGTAAAACAAGCTAGAGAGTATATAGTTTAAAAATTAAATTAATTAATTAGTAATATATAAAAAGTTACTGTAAGAGTAGTATTTATACTAAGTATTTAGTGTTATGTTTACCCGTTCCACCTGATCCTTCCAATCAGGGTACCTACAAGGGATAATTCCCGCGATAGCTATATTAAGAGCTTGTTAGCCACCTAGCCTATATTACTTACTAGACGTGGCCTAACGTTACTTATAGCCACGTCGTTCTTGCTTGCCATCTTACTAATTTAGGATAGTTATATATTATAGCTATATAACGCGTCTAGCGATACTTGCTTGTGACTTAACACTACGCTATTAAAGGTTCTTATAACAACTTAATTATTGTTGAATGGGCTATACTAAGCCAAGCATATCGCGATATGATAGGGCTAGATAGTTGTACGATGGTACGGGTGAGAAAAGGGTCTGGTATTCAAGTCTTGTCTGTCTATTCTACGTACGAAGGAAAGGGGGTTATAAGGATTAATGCTCGCGCACGGTGACTATGGTCTGTGCCTTTGCCTGTGCAGTATTACATAACTATTGTCACCTATCTTAAGACATCGCATTAGGTAGCTGCCCGTACTGCGTACGGACAATCATAGAAGTTATTTCTAATAATAATAACTAGTATAATCCTTTATTCTTTGGCTCGTTAGAAGCCTCGTACGTAGATAATATAAAGATACGTTAAAGCTTATAAAGATACGTTAAAGCTTATAAAGATACGTTAAAGCTTATAAAGATACGTTAAAGCTTATAAAGATAATATTTCTTTCTTTATAGTATAATTATTAACTAGAAAGCCACCGTCCAGCGCACTATTACTAAGTCTACTACTAAATTAGAGTTACTTTTAATCTTCTTTACTAAATTATAGATAGAAAAGTAGCTTTGCTTTTTTAATAGTATCTTATTTAACTTAGGCATAACGTCTACGATCTACTATAATAATTAACTATATATAAAAGTTTAACACGTTGATATCTATTAGATGTAGATTTAATAACAGGTAGAGGCTTTGTAACTTATTATTAAATAGGTTCCTATAGATAAGATAGCCGCTAACAGGCTTACTAAAGTCCTCTTAAAGACTAATTATTAGGAGTTTATCTAATAGCTTTATTTTCTTAATATCGCGTAACGCCTCCAGGACAGCGTTAATAATAATAATATTTTTATATATCTAGTTACCTAATTAAGCAAGACTTTAGCTTCACCTCTTAATTAACATGAAGCTAAGGGGGTGTGTAACGGTTTAGTATAGAAGCTTGGGTCACCTGCGTACATGTGGCCCGTGCATGTGACTCACGTGATCCATAGTATATAGCTCCATAGAGTAGCTTCTTAATCAAAAACAACGATTGCCTCAACACTCTTTTCGACGTTACATAAACTAATATACATTAATACGCCTCTTTATTATAATTATATTATCGGACCTAACGCTTACGCTAGCTACACGCAAGATATAGCTAGCGCTATATTAAATTTTAAAGCTACTTAAATAAAGTTATAAGAAGTCTATAGTTAGGTCTTTATTATTAGTATAAGTCGTTACACTAGATAAGCATATAAATTTTACGTAAAATAATTTTATTACTAATAATACAACGCGCGCTTAGACTTTTATAATTAGCTTAAGTAGTTTTTAAAAATTTCAGGAGGCATAAGACTCGGATTGCGTAAAGGCGTTAAAAGGGCTAAAAATATTGTAAGAGCTATAAGAGGTGCAGGAGCCGTAGGAGCCATAGGAGGTGTAGAAGTCGAAAGAGCCACAAGAGTAGGGACTAGTAGAGTAATAACCTTCTTAATAATTAGACTAAGATGCTAATAAATAATATTATGCATGTCCTTAAGCCATACGTCTGAAAAAGCTAGTTAGTTAGAGCTTAAACATTATAGGGTATAATACTTATATTTGAAGACTATTACTTCTTAATCTTAAAAAATAATACGTAGTATTTATATAATATTTTAGGATTATTATTTTATTAGCCTATTATTAAAATAAAGCCTTAGAAACTTACACTTATATAAGCTTATAAGTACTATTTTAATAGCGCTAGTAGCGCTTTTTATTAGCTAAATTATATACACACTTACTATTAGACGCTTTAATAATTATATTTAGCACGTACCTAATATATAAATATAAAAACTTAGTTTTAGTAAACTAATTATTACTAATAATTATAGTAGTAGTCTTAACGTTAGCTAGAGATAGTAAAAAAAAGTAATAAAGTAGTAAGAGTAGCTTTAAGCGTACAACGCTTAGTTATAGCATACTTACCTTTATAAATATTCTTTATACGCTACTTTTTCTTATGCTAAGACTTTTTCTTAATAGCTTATTTTACGTAGAGCGTATTTTCTTAAGTAAGACGTCTTATAAAAAGATAGTTATAAAAAGTCTTAAAATAAGTTAGTATAGGTTGAAAAGTTTATAGAGAAACGCGTACTATATTAATTATAATATCAATAGTATAATATATGCGGAACAAAGGGAGAAAGATTTTGTAAGATTAAGTATTATAAGTAAAGTAATATAAAAATAAAAGATTTATTATAATAAAGAAAGACTTTTTATAGTTAGCGTAAGCGTATACGTTTCTTACTTTTATAAATAGAAGGCGCGTGTTAGGATCTGAACATGTATGGAACGCGGAGGACCAACGGGCCTCAGTGGAAGTGACACTCGGCGGGGTCGCGTAACCGAGGTCACGTGATGTACCATCCAGCCAAGACATACTATCCTGCCAAGATTGTGGAAGGTGCACCATCCACGGACGGCGCGACCATTCATCGGAATCTAGGGACGGTAGAAAGAGAGATAGACAGTAAGGTTTACCCCTCTTGTATATAAACCTACACGAATACCCTTAAGGCATTTATGTTTAACCTGTTTATTAATCTATCGTTTAGATCTGAATAAGCAACCTTGTTGATTTGATTGTACTATACACACCTTTAATACTAACGCCCTTAGTGACAGGCGCAAGCTATCACTACAACCCTTTCCTGTCCTACCAGTACTCCTGCCCGAGAACCAACCTTAGCCCATTTAGGACCAGCTATCCTGGATGGAACCTAACAGCGCGCGCTTACTTGCCTTACTAGTAGGATATACGCCTATCTTACTAGTAGTGTACTTTTAATACGAAGCTAAGCTCTATTGAAATAAGTAACTCATATAAAGTAAAATTACTATAAGTATTTTAAAGACTAATAAAGTATTTTATATAAGCTTTTTAGAGCTTTATTTGCGCGCAGGCTTATTACTATTATAACTTACTTAAGGGGTATGTCGTAAATATAAGACTTAGCCTAGTTTTACGTGAGCTCGCTAAGGTTCGCGAGCTTACATAAGCCACTTAGGTACACAGTGAGCTACTCAGCTCAATTTTCCTGAGGATTGGCATTACTCTCCAGCTCACTTTTATTCAACAAGGAGCCATCGAAAAAGCCGACTTCCATTAGATATCTTCATGTAACTGTGTATTTCATTAGATATATATGAAACGCTTTGAAACAACCTGAGTTTGGCGTGGTTCCTACTCGATACACGACTATAGCGTGTAATCCACTATCTCGTAGCTTTCAAGTTCGTGAAAGATCTGCAAATAGCCGAAGTCATTGATTTTTAACCTATTTAGGCGAATTTCCTTAGCGTATGTGGGGAATTTCACTGCATTCTCTAGTCTGGACGATGGGTCGCATACACAGGGTAGGGTGAGGAACAACCTTGTCCGAAGGTAGAGCTTGAGGGGCTTGATTCAGGCGGAGTTTATTCTCACCGGTTTTTATGCGAACTGAAAGTTGTATCCTGTGGTAGGTGCGATTATTTGAACGAGGGAGGCTACGAACTTCAGTTTTCTTGAAGTCCACTACTAAGAACTGCAAAAAGAACTTGTGATGCGATTCGTTGTACTGTCTTGTCCATGCCATTGCATAACTCAGGGACCTATTATCGCATTCTTCACATACTGTTATGCTTTTCTTACGTGCATAGAATATTAGGCTGCAGTTCCGATGGGCTGGTTGAGCGGTATCGGGAGATTTTGCCATCGGACGATGTATGCAAGATCGGACAGGGGAGAGCACAAGGCTACTACTGCAACTTCTAGCCCGGGCGAAGACTTGATACGAGGGGCTCACCGGATATCTAGACTACCTATGAAATAGGGTGACAATGAACGGGAGATTGTCCAAAGATTGATAGTTTTTCAATGTAATCGCTAGCGCGGGCGTGGAGGTCAAGAACACGATAGATGCAAGCTATACGAGGTTTACTAGATATCTCGAGAGCATTGTAGCATATGCCTTACATGTACCACGCTGATTGCCGCTCTTACCCCTTTACACTGCGATCGTAACCTAGACGAGGAGCTAGGTGGGGACCCGGCAAGTTGGGATGGATGCGAGACTGCTGTTCATGGAACTGGATCTCTATGGCGACTGATGGTGAGTGTAACGGCATCATGGAAGGAGTTCCACGACCTAGATCTGTATCGTGCCTCTACTACGAGCAGGATCCCGACTTGCATAAAGGCTTCGACCCGCGCAGCCGTAGGCAGCGACTTCCCTGGACTTAACAACTGCTCTTTGCGTAGGTGGCGTTGTGCAAACCCTGACAGTAGCATCCACACGACGCCAAGCTAGTATGGTGTTGCTGATGCATCGGGCCGCCGTTGCTGCGAGGCAGTCTAAGCCAGGACTCAAGGCTTGGTTGTTCTGCAGCGTTTTCAAATCGAGACTTTTTATAGTCGGCCATGCCTCCATGGTCACATGTCCTTTAATCTATCAAGTTGTCCCTTCGATTTCTGGTCTTATGGCACTAACGATTTCAGTAAACTCTGCTGCCTTCTATTAGCATGCGTGAAATAGGAATGTGGGGTCTTGCGGAGGTACCATCTGGAGTTCCGTCCAGGGCGATTGTATACATCAGGCCGTAGTGATATAAGGTTGCTGGGCTTGTATTCGCGGTAGATTGGCGGGGAAGTTCTTGAGGGACAACTAGGCGGGGGCAACTAGGTGATGAGTCTAACGATCAGGATGTCAGCAGCAATAACTGGACACGGTACAGTGTGACGGTTACCGAGGACAAAGTGCTGGGTATCGTGGAAGTAGCTCAAGGCGAGCCTATCCTAGCGCTTAGGGAGAGCCGATGAGCTCTGGGCGAGGCGGCCACCCGCCTGCAGAGCATAACCCACTTCTGTAGGAATACAGACATAGGCTTCCCCAGGGTCGCCAATTCGGATAGAGACATCCTTTGTGACGAGTGTGCCCTCTGGGCCAAGTTCAGTAAACTCTGCCGTCGCGTTATGGAGAGCTCTCGCAGCTATGACGCAACAGGGTCGCCCGACCACGGCACGGAGGGTTCTTAAGGTGGTACAAGGTGCAGCTCGGGTCGTCGTGGTTCGAAATCCGGCAAGCATTGCTTAGTAAGGGTTGTTTGTGGGCAGGCAAGCATATGAGGACAACAAGCTGTATTGCTATCTGCAGAAAAGAGTGTGCGGAGTGAGGAGTCCGCTCTGAGAGTAAGAGAGCGGGAAGAGTTTTTGTTGAGTCCCTAGTCCGTGCACCGGAGTAGTAACTTCCACGTATACCATCTCTGACGTCAGTCACGTGGCTACATTGTTCGTAGGAAAATGTCTTTTGGAAAGAATAAAGGTTGAGTCATTGATTGATTCAATGTTGATTTCAATGTTCTACTTGGTTTCAGCCGCGATATCTCCGGGTAGGCGACGGACTTGGCGGGCAGCCGACACGTCTAGGATTATTACTAACCTGCTTAACCCTACCTTAGCCTTCTCCAGATTCCCAGGTTCAAGCTTTTCTTTTATCATTCTCAACGACCTGAACGGGTCATACGACACGCAGCAACCCAAATTATGTGGAACAATGCTGAAGCTCACCCTTCGTGGCTAAACTATTTCTTCGGGCTCATATATTAGCTGAGAGCCGAGATAATTGCGTTGTTAGGTTACCTTAACTACGTACCTATGATACGACTTGAGGCATTTACACCACAGCAGAAATTTCCGATGCCCATGAGGGGCGAATCTCATCGAGGCATAACACTTTCTCCAAGTATGTAGTTGGGAGATAATATGCGGGTCCCCTGGCCCAACGCATGTCACATGCATTTGCGCACACCTGCCTTCCACTTCCACAAGCAATACCGACCTCTTCACAGTGTTCACTCTTCAGGCCTACTTAACCTTTTTTTCCTTTCGCAAAATCCATCTCCGCAACATTAACAATCCTCGTGTCCCCTAAAATCCTACTAATCTCCCTCGCACTCCCACTCGGCGACGTCGCCACCCACGGCACCCCCCGATGAATCTCCTCCGTATACAATCCCTCGTCACCACCTTCTCCCCTATCGGTCTTCCCCACCACCCGAACCCTCTCCCCACCACGTGGAACAGGCAAAACCGCTCGATACGCCGTCTCAGGAACGGGCTTCCGCCGCAGCGACGGGTGCACTTCTTTCGGCCACGCGGCTGGCAACGCCCAGGGCTCGAAAGAGTGACTGCGCTCGAGGTTGATGCCGTTCATGGTGGCGTAGTAGCCGGCTTCGCGGGCCCTGCGGCGTTCGCGGTTTTCATGGCGTTGGCAGGCCTTGTGGGCCTGGCGGCGTTTACGGCGTGCGCGATCTTGGGGGATTTCGTTGCAGGAGAGGGAGGAGAGGAATGTGCCCATTGTTGGAGTAGGGGGTTGTGCTCGTGGATGTGACCTTGGGAACTAGCGGTAATATTGGGTCTTTTGTAAATGGAAAGATTCATGGGGCATAGGTGACATTAACTAGAGTGATATGCTGTGGTGACAGACTGATTGTGGATGCACAATGCGGCTTAGAAGAGAGCGTGGACGCACGATGAGAATGAACAAGTTCCAGAAAAGAGGAACCTCGGAAGTGTTCGACTCCGTTGATGAGGAGCATAGATCGGTTCTATGGTTTCTTGCCCCAAGATTATGAGTCACAGGTTTCAGACTGTTTTAGGTGGAATGTGGGAAAACATGATAAGCCTTGGATCCCATCGTTCAAGAGTGCGTCTGGTGCAAGTGGGCAGCTCAAAGCTCTAGTGTCTGGGAAGAACAGTTGAATTTGAATTACTAAATGAGAACAAGTTAATCACAGCACTGAAACTTCGGCATCAACGATTTTTGGGTGCAAAAACAGGAACAGCTTCTACAGCCGCTAGCCAGTTCAGGTATAGTGGCTAAATGAGACCATCGCGATGTGAATACTAGTGGATCAACAAATTACGCTATGGCACAGGAAACGAGATATTTGTGATAGAGGGCCCTCAAACCGTTCTTATCTCCATAGTAGAGGATTTTTTTAAGCGCCGCTTACTCTATTGCTAATCTGGGCACAGCCACACGCGTTTTTCGAGATATAATAAGATTTTAATAGTTTTCAAGAGAAAAAAATATATAAGATAAACCCTCTTATATCGACAACGCTAAACGCCTACCTACTTTAAGATACTATTTAGTACCTATATATATTATAATTTTAATAGTTGTTTTTGTAATTCTATATATATCTTATTACCTAAAAAGTACTGTCGTTTGATTATTTACAATTTACGTTACGTTACTTTAAAATATATTTTTTATAAAATATTTACTATATACTCTTAGCTTTACTCCCACTTACACTAAATTATACTATACATTTTCAAATTTTTTTAAATTTTTAGAATTTTTATAGTAATTAATTCTTACTAGCTAGCTTACTTTTATATTATTATTACTTCTCTATATCCTAGTTTTTATCGTTATTTAAGTGGATTTATGTCTTTTTTATAAATAAACTGAATTATTTCATAAAGATTAAGAAGGAAAGTATTTTAATATAACTATATTAGTATTACGATCCTAGGAAACTCGAGAATAAAGACACTAAATAACAATGTCAATAGAGTAATAGTTAGTAAAAGTATAAAATAAAGGAAACAGGAAGAGGTACGGGATAGCTTAGATTAGTAATTACGTAATAATACCCCATTGAAGAAGGAATTCTAGAGGACTATAATAGTTTATAAGTATTATAGATCTTAGCAAGACTATAGTAATAATTTAAATAATAGTAAAAGCTAAGTAAAATAGTATAGAGTTTAATAGTTTCTCTATACTTTTCCTATTATTTATAATTAACTTAAGATACTTTAACTATGTCTCCTATAAATAGTTTAGTAAAATTCTAAGTTCGTTATTTTATAGTTTATTATATAATGTAATTATTTATAATTCACTAGTATTATCATACTAGCTCTTAGCTACTAAATATCTATAAGGCGTTCTATCCCTAACTTATCTTTTCCTTATCCAAAAATTGCTTAGATGCGTATAGTCCTTATAATAATTAGATAAATTAGCTAGAGTAAAAATAAAGTAATTACTACTTATCTGCTTAATTATCTAGAAAACCTTACTGTGGCACACAGTCACAACGATTAGGGAGCTCGTAAACAAAGCCTATTAAGGAGTAGAAGTTCTACTAAGACGCCTAGCTATTTATAAAGTTAGGGGGATTATATACTTCGCTACTTAGCTAATTAGCTTAATCCTAGCTTATATAATAAAATTCTAGCTAAGAGCTAGTAAGCTTTTATAATATATCTCCTAGCTTTTAAAGCGTAGTAAGAAAAGTTAAGTAGTAAGTTAAAGTATAAAAAGTAGTAAACTTGCGAGTAAAGCTTAAAATGTATCTAGCTTACATTTTTAGCATACTAAGTAATTAGTTTAAGTAATTAGTTTATATAAAGTTCTAAAAAGAAAAGTAAATAAAAAAAGAGTAGCGTACTTCTACTGTAAAGCTTTAATAAATATTTAAAGGTAATTATTTACTGTCACGGTAATTCCCAAGTTACCTTATCTCAGAGAAGATACTTGCGTGCCATAAGGTATAATCATAGGTGATGATCGTGTATTATTTTCTGTCAACTCTGTTAGGTTGGTTTTAACCCCTGGGCTAGTGCAATAAGCGCTGTAGTCCCTACTCGATTATGTAGATCTAATCTTAACGCACTCGTTCTATCTAACACACCCCCTTAGCTTAGAAATCTTTATAAGCTAGATTATATTATAGTTCCTTATTATACAAGCGTAAAGTTTTTAAGTTATTCTTAAATCTCCTTAAGAGGCACTTTATTTATTACCTTAGGTTTCTCTACCTCTACTACTTTAAGTTAAGTTAGGAACCTTTCCTACTTATTAACTAAAAGGACCTTTATAAAGTTATTAGTTGTCGGTTCACAGGTAGCAAGGAATGAACAAGTAACTCTCTGTCTTTGGTATCTAGTGTCTGTATTTTCTGTGTGTTCTGTAATAGTTCTATATACCTTCCTTCCAGTTCTCGTGGATGTGAGCGAGTACCAGGTAGTGTGGAGGCGAAGGGGTTTCGGTACAGTATCAGGTTAACTGGAAGTGAGGGGGTACAAGGGTATAATTGGGTTACACAGTTCCCTTAGCGCGGAAGGCGAGGCAGTGCAGACACTGGCAGCTTTTCTTTTATAGTAAAATGAGTGTGGATCAGGTGTACACTTGCTGGAGAGGCTATTTGCGAAAGTCGGAAGGTAATAACTATGGTAGTTGTCGTGATTATTATTAGAGCTAGTTTGTGGGGTCCTTGCGTGTTACCTATCCGTTAACTTATATGCGCAGCGAGTTTGTATTAATAAGAGTTTCTAGGGCTTTATTTAGCGATGTTTTTATTATAGCGTTGGCAGGGTTGTCTTAGCTATTTACCTATTAAACCTTAAATAACTCCCTTCTCTTATAGGATTGACGTAAGGCCATAATATTAATTATTAGTCGTTTTTCCTTAGTCGTTCCTAGCTTAACAATACACTCATACAGTGAGTATGAGTCTGTACAAACTACTAGGGGGAGAGATAGCAGACTAAGCTGCTTTGTAATCATGGCAAGCGTTAAGGTGATAGAGTAGGCAAGGTTAACGCCTCCTACCATTGCGTAGATCTCTAACGCAAGGACGCTTTGGGTCACGCGTTTACTCTTTGTGGAGCTCTAGTAAATAAGATTGCCATAAATAGTAAACTCCGTGTTAGCAGCGTCTTCTATAGCTACTATAATTGTGTAGCTAATCTAGCTACTTAAATCTTTGTTATTTGCAAAGAAGCCGTTAACAAATATAAAGATTTTAGCCTAAGCCAGGTCAAGTGCCTTATAGGTAAGGCCACGATTAAGATTGTTTAGTTGCCACTATAGGCGTTTATTTAACGCGTTAACGTCGTCGACGGTAGGCTCCTAAGTTTGTGCGGTAATAAAGAGGTTAAAAGTCGCCTCTAGTTAGTAGATGCTCGCGATGTAGGCGCCGCAAGCCCTCTGCTTAACGTACTATTATTAATAGTTAGCTAAGCTTGCGTTAATAAGCTAAATCTTCTTGCCCTAATCCTTTTGTTGTAGTAAGAGCTTACTAGTATGATTAATCGATAGGACATAGCTATTAAAAATTAATAGAGTAGTAGGTGTTAGCTTCTTCTTTAGCTTAGCTGTAAACGTTAACTCCTTCTCCTCTAGGTTAGAGAAACATTTATCCGCGAGGATAAGTGTGTCGTTAGTCTGCATGCCTACTATGCTAAAGGCGTCCTAGGTAGTGGTTATAAGCAGGCATGGGTCATATATTAAGGTCTCTATGTAAAGCTTTTCCTTATAATAAGCGCTATACGTTGCCCACCAATAGGTACCAGCTTTAGCTAGGCCGTATAGGGGCTTCTTAACTATTATAACCGTGCCAGGTGGATACTTATATTTAATTTCCTTAGGTAAGTGGGCGATAACTACTCGGTTAAGCTTTATACGTGACTGTATATATGCTTGGGTGATATCTTGCAGCCAGAGCGAGATCTCTCCATTTATTAATATAACTCTATTACGCATGAGTGAAGGAGTAATAGCTAGTATAATTTGTTAACTAGCTCGCTAGATAGTTGGCAATTAAGTAAGGATTATTGCTTTACCGTCGTCTTAATAGCCTTGCACTACGAGGCGTGATTTCTCGTATAGGGTAGCAGTAGTCTTGCCTTTAATTTCGCGTACTAGTCGCGACTTAAAAATCTATCCTTAGTGCTTGCAGGGATCGTATTGCTTAAAGCGAAAGACTCTGTTAGTAATAAGGCTGTCAATTTCCTTGTTATCTAAAGCTTAAATAGTTAGCCAGGTGTAGTTATCCTTTGCTCTTTACGTAACTAAACAGAAAGTAGCCAGTTAGTGTTCTCTTTGTGCGTTATAAAGACCTCTATTATGTGAGCTTCGTTAGGCGCTGTGTAAACAGTGTACGCTATAGGAGCCGCACGAGCTGTCCTAGGAGGGTTCGCGCGGGCTATAGTGGCTTTAGGCTTATTCTTACTACCTTTAGGTCGGCCGCGTTTTTGTTAAGGGAGTTTAGAAGCTTGTTCTCGATGCTAGTTAGTTACACTAGTTTTGCTATCTTTGTCCTAGTTATCGTCTCCGTTGTCTGGCATATCTATCGGGTGGCTATTATCCTTATTATCAATCGCTAGTGGCGTGGCTAGTTCGTTGTTTATCAGGGAGGTATCCGTGTAGTACGGCTTAACAACCGTTGAGCGGAAATTTGTAGGGCCATGCGGCAGCTATATTATACAGGTCTTATTTATTATAGTAATAAGCTTATAGGGCCCCATCCATCCATCCTTCTCGCGCCAGACGCGCACGTCAGAGTTAATAGGTAGTATAGTTATTTTAAGTGTTGTAGGTTTATTACGCGTTGCTAGCGTATTATTAATTTAGCGCGTCTTGTGTACCTGTCGTACCTCTCTTATAGCCTTTTTAATAATAGCAGCGCGTTAAGTAATTAATAACAACGGGGGAGAGTCTTCTATTATTCGTGAGTAGGCGCCGAAGACAAGGAGCGTAGGCACTAGGCCATTAAGACCTGCAGTGTCGTTAATAGCTTTAATAGCTATTTGCAAGATGAGCTGCCTGTCTATTATTATAGGTAAATTAGCTTAAATAGTCTCAAAAGCACGTTATAATAAAGCATGGTACTGCTCTACCTTGCCTACGCTGTTATAAGCTTCTACAGGTACTTCTTTAACATTAATTAATAGTGACTTGGCAAGTTACTTAAATTTAGTAAAAATAAAGTTCCTGCCGGCGTTATGGACAAGATACTTAGGCGGTCTAAGGTAGATATTAATCTAGTAATGCCGTAGAGCGTCCTAAGTGCTTGCGGCTAATGCATCTTTAAGGAAGCGAGCAGCTTAAAAGGCGGTTACGTCGTTAACTATATATAAGATAGGTTTTCTATTTAGGTACATAATATTAATAATTACCTCGTAGTTAAAGTCTAGGTCTAGTTCCTTAAGCTTAAATCTAAAGCGTCTAGGTGCTTTCTAATTCAGTTAGCACTATTGGTAGTACTTAACAAGCTTGTTAATAAGCTCCTTATAGACGTTATTATGGCCAGCGCGAATAAGCAAGTCGTAAAGCTAATAAGCTAATAGGTAGCTAAATCGTTGGTAGAGCTAGCGTAGCTTAGTCTCTATAAGGTGGCAGCTGGCGGCTGCGGTGCGTTCAGGTTAATTCACAAGGAGCCATAGATGGCCCTATTTACGTATAACTAGGTGTAGCTAGTTGCCCTGGACCAGTACGTTACGCAGGTTGTCATATCTAACGCTTAGTCTGTCCATATTGGCCAGACAGAGCAAGAATGGCGTATTAGTAGGTAGCACGTGGAACGTGACTTTACCAATTGCTGTGTCGACGTGTAGGGTGCCTATAGATGTAATTGCCTGGCCTCTACCAAAGCGGATTTGGTGCTGCCCGGCCATTAAGGTATCTATTTACAAGCTTGTAGCTGCCTATAGAGCAGTCGCTTGTAGTTCTCTAGCTATCGAGACGCCTGAGGCTCCCGTGTTAGGCATAATACCCTAAAAGACTTTCTTATTATATCGATTCTTAAACGTAAATACGGTGGCGGGCGTGTTATCTATAGCCCTAAACGCGTTAATTCGTGTAGTCGCGTAGTATATAGCTTAGTTATTTAAGTAGGCAATTGTCTAATTGCCGTTAATTATACTAGAGAACTTAGTAATAAACTAATCTCCCTTAGTTATTATTTCTGTAGCGAGTATCTACTAGGCCTTATTATTAATTTTAATACCTTCGTACTTAGTTAGGAAAGCGTAAAAGTCAGTGACGTTAGGTTGCGCGTTATATAAGTAGGCTAACGCTATCTAGTAAAATCTATAATAGGATTGCTTACGCTCATCCCTAGAGTGCTTTATTAACTAGTAGCTAGGTTTACTGCAAATAAAGCATTTCTTTTAAGATTACAGTTACTTAGGTAGTAGTGGCTATCGAAAGGGTGACCCTTAAGAGTTGCCTTAATAGGGTCTACAGTTATTAACGTCTTACGGTAAGAAGCGCGACAAGAATCCTTGCGATCTATTACCTTAACCTCTCTGCAAGCCTTTACCTCCGTAGGTCCTATTAGTCTAGTACTACTTATGGCCGTTTGCGTTAGGGTCGTCCTTATAGGGGTGTTAGAGGTTATAGTAGTTTTAATACTCCTTATTAGTAGTATATTACATTAGGCTTAGATTACGCGCCTTGCGCAAGCGGGTGGCAGCGCTAATAAATAAGCGTAAAGTAGAGCAAAGGCCTTTAAAAGTAGGCGCTAAGGCGAAAAGGGTAAGATTATAGTCCTTAATACCGCTACACGCGTTAAGTAGTTATTCGCGTAGCACGTTATTACCTTAGTAGTTATAGCCTAGCCCGCGTTGAAGCTTCTAGAGCTTATTAATAAGTAATTAGAGAGCATTAAGACAAAATTTATTAAAGTAGGCGCTAATTATACGTGCTAGCGTGGTCGTTCTCCACTTGCTAAGGTATAATTAACGATTCTCCTTATTATAGAAGTGGCTCTTTGTTATACCTATTATTATTTTAAGATTATAGCCCTAACCCGCGAAGCGGTTATAGTAGTAGTTAGACGCTTTGTCTTTTAGCATAATAGAAAAAGCTCGATCTTAGTGTTGCTTAGGTAGCCCTATCTTGCTGTAATTATCTTAGAAGATTCTAAATTTGGTATTAAACACGTTATATAGCTCACCTCTAAAGCGCTTCTTATTGTCGTATAGCTTACAAAGGTCTGTAATAAGTCAATGTGCGTTGTTAAGACGTGTGGCGTCTGTAGGGCTTTCGTGCTGCAGATAGGGGTTGTACGTATTATACTGGTTCAGCTGCTGCGTAGAGGATAAAGGCGCGTTGTGCTGCTGATAAGGGGGCAGGTATGTAGTGGGCTACCATTTTGGTAGAGGTATAGGTTGGTAGATAGTGCGTGCTATTAGAGCTGGTTAAGGAGAAGCAAGGTACGCAAAGGGTTATTAAGAAAATTGCTATAATAGAGGCGTATTATATAGAGGCAATATCGCAAGATTTAGATTAAAGCGCGAGTTAAACCTCTTATTTATTTTAAGCTAGTAAGCAACCTCTTTATTAGTCTATTTATAATAGTTGCCCTGCAGCGCTTCTGCGATGTTATAGGCAATTAACTTACTATCCTTAGCTACAAAGACGCCTTGCTTGCGTAGGTGGTCTTGTAATTTAGTAATAAGAGATTTGTTACCTTTGTTAAAGAGTTCTTTTAGCCATCCTTTAAAGATAACAGTTATCTGCTCCTATAGCTCATAGTCCTCCCATTCTTTATTTCGGGAGATCCGGTAGTAGAAGAGGATGTATATGTTTACACTCTTTATATCAATTTTCGTAATATCTGTATTCTTATTAATATTAAGGGGCTAGCCCTAGCTATCCTTATTAATAAGCGCCTGTTCTTCCTTTGTAAGGTGGTCAGTAAAAGGCATCGTGGGAAAGCAATTTAGGGGTCGTGAGGCGTCTCTTTAAGAGAGTGAGACGCAGGTTTATTAATAGTACTGTTAGTGGCGGGTACTATAGAGCGTGATAGACAGGGACTTAGGTAAACGCTTAGAGTCCTTGTTACTTAGTAGTAGGCTACGACGCGCGAGCTTCCGGCGAAGGCGTAATAGACGCAGAGACCCAGGTAAACGCTTAGGGTCTCGTTAGCACACGGTTTAGGGTATCGCTATACCCCTCGTCGTGTCTCTTCTAGTTCTCCTTACTATCTGTGGTTATCTCTTATAGCATTGACTGTGAGGGTAACCACTGATTAGTGTCGGTTCACAGGTAGCAAGGAATGAACAAGTAACTCTCTGTCTTTGGTATCTAGTGTCTGTATTTTCTGTGTGTTCTGTAATAGTTCTATATACCTTCCTTCCAGTTCTCGTGGATGTGAGCGAGTACCAGGTGGTGTGGAGGCGAAGGGGTTTCGGTACAGTATCAGGTTAACTGGAAGTGAGGGGGTACAAGGGTATGATTGGGTTACACAGTTCCCTTAGCGCGGAAGGCGAGGCAGTGCAGACATTAGTAATTATATTTACTAATTATACGTACTTTACTTTAATCTTTCTAGTAGAGACTTCCTGTCTTAGCTAGTAAGTATAAGTATTAACGTGTTATAGTTTAGTCTAGAGCTTTGATATCTCCTTAGTTACTAGTTAAATAGTTTACTTATTAGTTGTAATATAAAGATTACTCCTTTAGCTACTTATAATAGGGTGGAAAGCATTACTTTAGTTATTAAAGTTTTAATAGTATTTTATTTATTTACTTTTAGGTAATAAGTCTATTAAATAGCATAATAGCGTATGCTTGCGAGCTCTTTCTATCTATTATATTATTAGTAAATAAAGTATTACTAGTTACTTAAAGGTAATTACCTCCTTTAAGTTATAGTGCTCTCTATCTAGTACTAGACAACTATAGTAGTACTTAATTAGTGGCATTGTTGAATGGGCTATACTAAGCCAAGCATATCGCAATATGATAGGGCTAGATAGTTGTACGATGGTACGGGTGAGAAAAGGGTCTGGTTTTCAAGTCTTGTCTGTCTATTCTACGTACGGAGGAAAGGGGGTTATAAGGATTAATGCTCGCGCACGGTGACTATAGTCTATGCCTTTGCCTGTGCGGTATTACATAACCATTGTCACCTGTTTTAAGACATCGCATTAGGTAGCTGCCCGTACTGCGTACGGACAGGCATTATAATATTTAGAGCCTAGATTTAACAGAAACCGAGCCAGCCTTAAGGTTATAAAGGCGATATCTAATTGGGTCGTTATTATTATAAATAGAAGTAATCTAATTTTACGTTAGTATTTATTAATTTCTTAGGGTGTTACCAAGCCTGTTTAAGGCTTTAACTTATTAGTAGCTATTAGGGTATCGTGATAGATATCCTTTTTATTAGCTAGTTAATTAATCTTCTATATATATATAGCTTAAGAGAGTTAGATCTTCTAGTAACTTTGGTCCCTAATAACCTTTACGCTAAGAAACTACTAAAGGTTATTTTTTCTAGTAAAGATATATTTCTTTTATAGGCGCTTAATTATTTACTAGGCTTCTTACTCTTTCTACTTATAATACGCTACTATAATATCGTTAACGTAAAAGAAGATAATAATTTTATTTTTAGTAAAGTAGTATAGCTTGTAAGGCATAGTCTAAAAGTTAAGCGTTTTGAGTATTATAGTAAATTCTCTTTACTAAAGGAGTAGTGAGATCCGTAAACCCTATAAAGCCTTATTAGCTTAGAGAATTGTTCCAGGTTTTTAATAGCTATAGGGCATTTTTATATATACTTCTCGATCTATCATTGCATGGACAAAGACGTTCGTGACGTCGTATTATTTAAGCTCTAAGTTATGGTGGGCTGTAATTACTATTAGTATTTAGAATAACTGGCTGACAAGCGTGGCTTCGTAAGTATCCTATAAGGTAATATTCTGTTATTAATCGCCACGAACGACTAGTCGCGTCTTGTACTTTAGTAAGCGATAGTGCTTATTATGTTTATAGGTGTATACCTATATATAGTTAAGAATCTATTGTCCTATAAACTTAATTTTCATTATTAGTACCTCTAACTATAATTTTATTTATTAATAACTTATACGATGGCCGTATTTTACTTCTTTAAATAGTTTACCTATTAGGTAGTCCTTAAGCTTAGTATGGCACGTTAGTAGAGGTAGTAGTTAAATTTAATAATGGTTTAAGCCTTTAATAAGTATTCTTATTATTTTTATCATATCTATAACGTCTTATTTATATTTTTTAACGTAGCTAGCTTAGGTTCCCGCTATAAAAGCTGCTGCCTGTAAGGAGCTGGGTGCTCAAGGAGCCAAAGGTGCCAAAAGAATACTTATAAATTTGATAGAGAGTCCGAAGTTAAGCTTTAGGCGTTAAACTTATATATCTAGGGTTTACATAACTAAGGGTTAACGATCTAAGGTAATAACTAGGCGTAGCCTATTATATACCTTCCTTCCCTCTATTATGAGTAAAAAAAAAATCTCTGCGTCTTATCTTACTTATATAGCTTCGCGGTTATTTTATTATCTGCTTGCAATCCTCTTGCTATTATAAACCTCTTACTAGTTCTATTCTCGCGTGTCTGATTTTATGTCCTTGCTATAAGTAGTTACTATAGTAATATATTCGCGCTAGTGCGTTTACTTATTATTATATACATAAAATCGCTTCTTACTTAGCTTCTAGACCTTACTCTTTTAAGCTTTCTTTTTTTTCTTAGCTTAACTTCGTGCGCTACAACGTTTTACTTTTAACTTAGTCTTCTTTAACTTTGTAACCTAATTCCCCTTACTATTCTAATAAAATAGCTAGCCCTTTACGTAATAGCCACGTAATAAAGACGCCTAAGCGTTAAAGGCGTGCTACTAACTCTAATAATAAAATAAAGAAAAGCCTGTCCCTATCGTAATTACTTAACTACTAACTTAAGAAGACTAAGCTCTTTTAAAATAAAGCTACTATGTTTAATGCTAGCGTAATTCTTTTTAGCTAGCTTACTAAAAAGTTTAGTTCTTTTAAAGCTTATAAAGTAAGTTTTAGACTTTCTTTTACGCTTTTTCTACTTTTTCTTACCTTCTAACTTGCCTCCTTACTCTTCTAACCTCCTTCTTAGTTCTTTATTAGCCTAGGTGTGCGCACTCGCTAACTTAACAAGCTTAGCTTCTAAGGTCTAATCTTGCTACGCGCGATAATTAAGCGCTAGTATATTAACTACGTTACTTATAAACGTGTCTATTAGTAGGTGCTAGTAGGCAAGACAGTGTCCTGCAAAAAGTGCTATACCTATAAGCTTACTAGCTACACTAGACAAGTATACTTTAGTCTAACTTATTCTAGATAACTTTAGGGTGTGCTCTGCTAACTCCTTCCCTTACCTAGATTTAGCCTGCCCTTAATAAAGTTAGCCGCGAAGAGTTCGCTAATATTATAGTTATTAGTATAAGCTACCTTATAAAAAAGATTTTAAAAAGTAGCTAGGAATAAAAGGCCTTTCTTATTAACCTTAACGCGTTTTATTCTGCTCGTAAAATTATTATTATTAATTACTATACCTTCTTTAAGAGTAAGACTACTACTACTTTAGGCCTTATTACTTTTTCCTCTAAGGCTATTTAGCTCTCAGAGTATATTACTATCGTGGTTAAAAAGACTTCTAACCTTCTTTAAATTTATACTACTAACTTTAAAGTATTCTATTAAGAGTGTAAGAACCCTTCTATAAGTTCCTTTTAAATAATAAAGCTATCTTTTAAGTCTAATATTATATAGCTCTCTAGCAAGTTCGTAGTAGTAAATAAGGGTATTATAATAGATAGTCTCTAAATAATAAATAATATTCTCGCGGGAGCTAATATACCTACTTAAGCCTATTAGGGCTTACGGTAGCGGCTTTAGGCTATTATAATTAAAAAGTGCCTAAGTAAGGAGGATAATAGCTTCCCTAACCCTAGTAGTATATTAGAGGGCAGAGAAGTAGACCTAAACGTTATTAAAGAAGGTTTTACTATTCCGTTAGTAGCTAAAGATACCCTTTTTACCTAGTTTCTCTCTCCTTCTTACTTTAGTTTGCTTCTAAGACTTACTTCTTTTATAAGGGTTATCTCTTACTACTGTAAGAATTATTTAGTCCCTTTATTATCCCTAGTAGTTCTAAAGGTTTTTTAAGTTACTTTTTTAGGATTCCTTCTTAACTTCCTTCTTTAATACTTAACTTTATCACTTAATAATATTATTCCTACCCTTATCTTAAATACCTTTATTTAGCTAGGTTCCTTAGCTTAGTGAGGCAGGCATCGTAGAGCCTCCTTTAGGCCCTAATAAAAGCTAATTTAGGGGATATCGCGATAGAATCCTATTAAGAGTTTTTTATTATAATTTTAATATAGCTTAGTAAACTTCTTCTAACGGTCTAACGTAGTAGCTTAGTTAAGGTTTCTATAAGATTTCTAAGTTCTTTAAGAGTAGTTTTCTTATTATACTAGGTATTCTACCCTTTTGCCTCTACAGGACTAGTGTTCTTTATATATATTAATTATATTATACTGTCTGCACAGCCTCGCCTTCCGCACTAAGGGAACTGTATAACCCTATCATACCCCTGTACCCCCTCACTTCTAGTTAACCTGATACTGTACCGAAACCCCTTCGCCTCCACACCACCTGGTACTCTATCACATCCACAAGAACTGGAAGGAAGGTATATAGAACTATCATAGCACACACACAAGACAAGACAGACACCAGATACCAAAGACAGAGAGTTACTTGTTTATTCCTTGCTACCTGTGAACCGACATATACTCTTCTTCCCCCTTTTTTATTATAATTGCTTCGGGCTGGGCGTTATTAGTGGTTTAGCTAAGAAGAGGGTATAACAAGACTAACTTTAGCCTATTTACGTAGAACCTTAGGTGCATATTCGGCAAGATGTCTAGTTCTACTATATAAGAATTTATTACCTTCCTTATAGTAAACTTTTTTTACATTTAGTTAAGCTTCTTACTTACATATTAGTTTTAGAGGTAGTTCTTATACTTTAGCTATACCTTATCTCCTTCTTTTAAGATTAGAGTATTCTTACGTTAACAGTTCGCTAGGCACTTTTATTCTTATTAGGCTATTACTATTTTTGCCTAGGTAAAGTTAAAAACCTTCTTAAACTTCTTTATTATTGCCTTCGCGGCCTTCTTTATATTAGTTTTAAGCTTTAAGGCTAATCTCTGTACCTTAAAGTTCTTAACTAGTTTAACATTCTAGCTATAAGATAGGAAAAATAGGCTAACTCCTATTAATATAGCTTCTCGCCTTTTAATAGCTATCTAGGCTATAGGAAGCCACTTCATCTAATTATCTTATTACTAGTTATAGTACGCCTAAAGGTAGGCTTTAAGGATAGAGTTTATTTATTCTATCTACCCGTCCATCTCTAGGTGCTTTACTATAGACAGTCTTTGGTCAATACCTACTTATTTATAGAGTGTACTCTAAAATTCGCTCCCGAATTGTCCCCCGCGGTCTAATATAATAGAGGAGGGAAAGAAGTAGTCTACTACCTAGTATTAAAAGAACGCTATCGTAACCGTAGGTATATTAAGATTTAAAAGACTAATAAACTTAGGGTCCTTACTAAGTCTATTTATAATTATTATAATATTCGTACACCCATTACTCTTAAGTAAAGCAGTAATAAAGTCTATTATAATATCTTTCTATCCTTATTTAGGTAGTAATAAAGGCTTTAGCAGGCCCTATTTTACTTCTCTCTATAGTTTAGTTCTTTTATAAATATTATAGTTCTTAATATACTGCCTCACTTAGTTAGATATCCCTAGGAAAAAGTAGTCTTAAGTAAGAATTTTATAAGTATTTTCTTATCTTAAGTATCTTAAAGCTAGAAAACTATACGCGACTACTATTAGCTTTATTTATAAAGGTTTTAATTCTAGTACCTATTATCTTAACCTGTAGCGTAGGTACCCTTAGTTATCTATACTATATTCTAAGATACTAATAGATAACTTCCACCTAGGTTTAAACTTCCTAAGCCTATTCTTAACACAGGCCTTTATCTTATTATACGCACTATCTTTATCGCGTTCTACCTCTTACTATATAGTATTAAAGTCTAGTTCGCGTCGCTTAGCAGGGCTATCGCCTCCTTAAAGGGTTAATATAGGTAGTTTAGGGCGTATTAGGTAAGCGAGCACTAAGTCCTTATCTATTTTAATATAGTTAGGTTCTTTTATAGTAGTAGGTGTTTAGGGGATAAAAGACTTTAAGCTATTTTTCTTAGTAGTCTCCTAAAGAAGCGTAAAGTGCCTTAACTTTAATCTATTATTTCTACTATTCTTTAGCAGGTCTTAGTCCCTTAAGAAGAAGGCGTTTACCCTAAAGTTTATTAACCCTAGTCTATATATAAACGTTATATTAATATAACTAAGTATGTCTACCTACTAAACGTATCGCTTGTCCAACCTTTGTTTTGTAGCAAAATACGTAAGGTTCTTATAATTAGTGTAGACTGTGAGGTGCTTTACTACTCGACACATATAGTTTTATTTATCTACGTATTTAATAACTATAAGTATCTCTTTATTGTAGATAGCGTAGTTACATTCTACTAGGCTATTCTTTGCTAAGAAGTAAGCTACTAGGCGCAGAATCCTATTATTATTATACTAGAAGAAGCATCCCCTAATTAACTAGCTAAAGGCGTCTACTTTTAGTACTAATTCTTATTTAAAGTTAAAGTAAGCTAGCGTAAAGTCCGTATAGAACGCTATTTTTAGGAAGTTAAATGCGTGCTACTACTTTTATCCCTAAATAAATTCTGCTCCTTTACTAGTAAGCTTTATAAGGGGGCTTACTATACTAGAAAAGTCTTATATAAATCTTTAATAAAAGTTTATAAAGCCTACGAAGCTTTAGACTCCCTTTACTAAAATTAGTAGCTCTTATTCTTAAATTACTTAGACTTTATCTAGGTTTATGCTTACGCCCTTGTTAACTTCTATAATAAATCTAAGGTACTTAGTCTTTTTAACGCAAAACTTAAATTTCTTAATATTTAAGTATAGTCCTGCGGCCCCTAACTTTTAGATTATAGTACGTACTTTCTCTTTGTGGTCTTTTTAGCCGCCACTAGAGAAGATAAGAACATTATCTATATACGCTAAGTAGTAGTTATTAAGGTACTTCTTTTACACTTAGTTAATATACCGCTAAAACGTACTTAGCGCGTTAGCTAGGCTAAAAGGAACTACTAGCTACTTATAAAGACTAAATTAGGTTCTAAACGCTGTCTTTTATTTCTCGCCTTTTGCTATCTAAAGCTTATAGAAGGCTTAGATTACGTTAAGTTTACTAAACTATTTAACTTTTACAAGGAGCTAAAGGGTCTTACTAATTAATAGTAAAGGGTACTAGTCCTTTTTTAAGATAGCGTTTAAGACTTAATAATTAACGTAGAAGCGTAGTCCTCTACTAGATTTTTTAGTAAATAATACTAGGGCGATAGCGCTAGACTTACTTACTTAAATAAAGTCTTTATCTAAGTATTTAGTAAGCTCTTTCTGAAGGACGAGCAACTCTTCGCGAGATATATTAAATAGAAGGCTATAGGGGATTTCTAGGGTCTTGTTGTCTTTTTTTACGAGAGGGATAAAAAGATTCACTCTAGGTCTATAGTGCAGGGGGAGCTTGTCAGCTTGTTCCCTATAAAAGATACGCTATAAGTCCTTAAAAGCTTTAGGTAGTAACTCTTATAGGTTTACCTTTAGCTTGCGGGTTAACGCCTTCTATATATTTTTTATTAATATAAAAAATACCTTAGCCCTGTTTCCTAGGCGTTAATTACGCCAATTTAAGGCTATAAAGGCTGCGGCTAATACCTTTTAGAGCTTTATTAATAGTTTTTTACCTTCTTAATTACGGATGCAAGTGCCTAAACTTCTAATTTAAATTAATTTCTTTACTAGGGCTAGTTTAACCCTATTCTTCTTTATTTAGGTTAGGCTAAGGATTAGGTCGTACGATCCGTCGTTAGGTAAGACGTATAGTTATATTAATTCTATATAGCTATTAATATTTACTTCTAATTAGACTGCTTTACGTATAAAGAGTCGCATGCCTCTAATACTAATAACCTCTTATAAATAGGGTAGATTCTTGTGCTGTAGGTAGGCTTTCATTATAAATTTTTTTAATATAAATTTAAAGGTTAAATAACCTAAATTAATTATTGTTAATATAAACACAATGTTATTAATAAGCGAGTGTACTATTACTAGTGTTAAGTCTAGCTATAGCCTTTAAAAGTTATTAAAACTTATCTTTTATCCTTTTCCTACGTCTGCCTTCTAGCGACGACTATTACTAGGAGGACCTAGTTTTTTAAATTAGTAGAAGCTATATTAAACTCTTTATTAAAAGATCCCTTAGTAGCGAGTGCAGCGGCGCGAACTTGTGCTAGCTTTATTATAAGTAAAAGTTTATACTACTTTACGCGATGTCCCGTATCTCTATAATAAAAATAGGAACTATTCTTCTTACGGGTTTCTATTACCTCGCGCGACACCCACGTAGCTTATTTCTAGGTGTTGCTAGACCTATGTCCCGTGGCTCTATCTATCGCTTAGTGTCTTTTATCTTAGCTTTATCGGCCGGACATCCTTCTAGGGTTAGCTTAGGTAGGTTCCTAATCTATTTCGTCTGGCGCCCTATTCTTGGCAGAAAACTTTAGTAGCTATAATATATTTTAAAAGAGATTTTCTTTAACCTTGTTAACCCTCTTCTAGACCCCTTATAGGTCCTAATTATTATCTATATCTACTATAACTATTTAGTCCCGTAAGTCCTTGCGGAGGCTTTAAAAGTATAGATTTTTTAAGATCTCTTAACTATGCTCCTTAGCTTCTATAGTATAGTTATTAAAGTTAAAGTTAAAGTTACGAAGCTTCTAGTTCCCTTATTATATTATAAGTAAGTAGTTACGCGTGATTTCTTTTACTAGGTAGTTATAAAAGTTATAGTCTAGTAGCTCTTAGAGGTCAGCTTTAGTGCACCCTAGGTAGTAGTCTAGATATATAATTCCTACTATTACTACATGTCCTGTTAATTAACTAATAATATATTTAGGTATATTTCTAAGGTAGTCCTTATCCTCCAGGAGCTTATATCGCATTACTATCTTAAAATAGTAGTAATCCTATTATTTACTATTAAAGTAGGCTAAGTTAAGGATCTTAGGACGGCGGCTTTATCCTTAGTTTAAAATAAGCTTTACTATTAATCTCTCTAGTAGCTTTATTTATTAGTCTACTTTTAATAGCTAATTCGTACCTCCTATCTCTTAGGAGTATTATTATATTATTAAGAGTTCTTAGCGCTCTTCTACTATTTCTTTAGTTAGTCCTCTTACTCCTTATAGTAAAGTCTAAAAAGTGTCCTAGAGGTTAACAAGAGCTTTAACCTTACTTAGAAATTACTATATTTTATTCTCGTCGACTCCTGATACCTAGAGTTTAGTTATAAATAAGGAGGCTATCTTTTTATTTCCCTAACTATTACTTTTTTATAAGCTAATAGCTTACTACGTATAATCGTTCGTGCTAAAACGCGGACCTTTAGTAAAAGGTCCTATTCTTATTTTTATAACTTCTTTATTTAGTAAAGACAGTCTTACTAGTATTAAGTATTCGTTAGGACTCCTTCTTAATTACTTGCTAGGAAGGGTTCTATCTCCTTATAGGTCTAGGCTTCGCCTTTATAGTATTTATCTATATAAGTCCTTTAACTTCGTGTGCTGCTTCGTAGCTTTAGTTTATAATTATATTAAAATTTACTCGTCCCGCGATAGGTAAAAGTAATTAAATATAATATAAAGGGCTAGGTGCTTAAGGAGCTAAAGGTGCTAAAAGAATACTTATAAATTTAATAAAGAGTCTAAAGTTAAGCTTTAGGCGTTGAACTTATATATCTGGGGTTCGCATAACTAAGGGTCAAGGATCCGAGGCAATAACTAGGCGTAGCCTATTACAATGCCTAGAGGGCAGTCTAAGGTAACCTATATTATATTACTTTAAATTAGTTTTTAGTTATTAACTAAGTAAGTAATACTATAGGTGGTAGTGTAAATAAAGGAGTTAAGTAACTATTCTTTATTTTATTTTCTTAATAGTAGCCAGGCAGGTCTACTTCACCTTAATAGTCTAATAAGTCCTTAGTAGTAGTATTCTTATAGAAGGACTTTGTTTCTAGTTCCTAAATAAGAGTTAGTAATTTAATAGTCCTTATATACGTGGTTATTTCTTCTGGCGTGTTATATATAAGGTTATTTATTAGATCTTTAGTCTTCCTGTTAAATATAGACTACTTATTCAAGATAACGTCTCGAGTGCTAATTACTTTAGCGAGTAATAGTATCTAAATACAATAGATATTTAAGGATTAGTATCTAACAAGATAGCTAACCTAAGCTTTTAAACTAAGGCATTGCAGACGTGATTTGCCTCACTAACTGTTATTAGTTATCGTAAAGTCTTTATAGCCATACGCCTTTAGGTAGACGGGATTAGGTTTCTATAGTAAAGTTATAATTATATTACTAAGCGTAACTTATATAAAGAATATCGTTTATAGCGTCTTCTCGTTATTCGCGTAATTTAGTATTTTATTATAGAGATATACTATAGCTCTTATAACTTTAGGCTATAGTTCCTAAGATAGGTCAGCGTTAAGTTATACTACGCGTAATCTCTCTTTATTTACACCTCTTAAGCGTTTAGCACTTTTATTCTATGCTTAGATATTTAGGGCTAAAGGCTTAATAATAATTTTTTAAGTTATTAACTAACGTTTTACTTCTAGTTTAACTTTAGTAATTTTATTTTCTACTTTAATAGTTTAACTATTATCTTGTAGTAGTTCTTAAGGAATAGAAGGATGGTTAAAAGGATCTTAATAATTAATTTTATTATTTTATTATTTATAAAGTAAAAGTCCTATTAAAATCCTAAAATTTTATTAGTAATTAATATTTATCTATTTTCTTTAGTAACGCTTAACGTTTTATATATATATAAATTAATAGTTAGCCTCTCTCTAGGTCTTTAAGTGTTAATCCGTAGCGCGTGGCTAATCTGTCGTTTTGATTTCGCTCTACTACAAGAGTTACACTTAACTATTATAATCCTTTTTACGCGCACCCGATTAGCTTGCTGCACTAGGTGCTTAATCGCTACTAGTCTAGGGTGTCTTAGTCTCTTGTGCTAGAGTATGGCTAACGCTCTCTATAGCGCTCTTTTCGTTCAGGAGGTAATCTTACGTGCATGATATAAGGCAAGTAGTAGTAGGTTATACTTAAGTACCTACTAGCTATTGATCTTAGCAAGATTCCTAATAATTATATTATTTAGTCTTTTTGAAGTAGTTAGGTCTATTTACGTATCCCACTAGATTTCTCTTTATCTTAGCAGTCGAAAAGAGACTAGATTTTATAGTAGGTTAAGGTAGATAGCTACGTTATATAAAACTAATTTAGTTATTCTAGACTAACCTTTTAGCGTTAGATTATTAGAGCCGTATCCTTTCATCTATATCTTTGTATTCCTAGCCTATATATAGTCTCTGGGCATAGGAGAACGGAAGTTATAAATATAGTTTAGGTTATTTATAATATAGTAGGTTAATTCTAAGTTGAGGATAAATAATTACTTTAATAAGTAATTATTAATTTCTGTCTTAACAGGCGCTAAAGTAAACGTAGTCTTAACTTTTAATATTCTTTATCCTTCTAGTTACTTATTAGGGATCTCTAGTATTAGAGTATATAATTATTTAAGAATTAACATTCACGATTAGGTTTTACTCTATTTATAAATTAGCTTTTAGAACGTTACGTTATTTGTATACTTAAATTTTATAAGCTTACTTATAGTTTTATTTAGTTTCTACCATTTAGGAGCTTAGTCTAGGTTGATATTATAGTAATGCCTAATACTATAGCGTTGTTTATAGGCAGGATATCTTAATTCCACTATTATAACTAGCTCTTAATTTAAAGGCTACTTAAGCTTAGTATTTTTATTAACTATACGTTAATTATAGGGTCTGCCGTAGTTTCTATTACATAGCGTGCTTTTAGTATAGGAGGCGTCCCTACTATTACTCTAGATAGTTTTACTACCTTTAGCGAGATATAATATATTATTAGATATAAACGCTATTTTATGTTTCCCTAATTTAAGGGGATAGTTTATTGTTATATATTTTAAAAAGCATTTTATTATTCCTTTCCAGCTTATACTAGCTGCAAATTAACTATTATCTTAAAAATTTATAAACTATATAGGAGCAACTTTATTTACGGCTATTAAAAAGTACTTTATACTTAAGAACGGCGAGAGGTTCGTAGAGATGCCTTTTTTATATTAAGCAGCTTATTAAGTTAATAAAGAAAGCTGCCAAGCAAGATATTAAGTAGTATGAAGAATACGTAGGCTTAGTGCTTTATACAGTAATTATATTTACGACCTTAAAGCTTTCGTAGTTTCTAATAAATCCTAATAAAGCTTACTTTACTATAATTAATAAATTAATTATCTATGTTTATTACAGGCGTTAGGGAGTAATAAAGTATAGCTTATATAATAGCCTAGATCTTATAATCTATGGTGACGTATTCATTACTAATAATTTAAAAATGTAATAATTATTACACGTATATATTATTTTACTTTTTAGTAAAGTAATCTTCTAAAAGGTAGATGAGCAAGCGATGGTTATAATTTTAATAATAGAAGATAAGCTTCTAGCCTCAGAATACGTTAAAAAACAAACTCTAGGCTTATAATATCTCTTTAAAAAGCTTTATTTCGATATTAAAATAATTTAAATAAAGTCTTATAATTATTAGCAAATTATAAGACTACTTACAGGGATGAATTAAAGAATTATAACCTATTTACGCTGTATAAATATTTAAAATATATAGTTAAAGTAGGATTATATAACAGGCTTATGTAAGGTTATATATTTATAAATGAATAAGATGCCTATAAATAGTCTAACTAAAACGCTTATAAATGAATTATTTACGCTCTTTAACTCTTAGCTAAATATAAAAAACTCAAAGTCTAGAGTTATAAAGTTAAATAATAAGTATAATGAGTATTATATTTAAAGGTTACTGTTTACTAAGCTTTTATAAGACACGCATACCAGAACTACTACTTACTTAAGTTTTATAATAAGGCCTGAATTCTTATTAATACGATAATAGATATAAATATACCTTTTTATATTATTTATATTATAAAGCTTAATACCTGCGCTAGCTATAGGTAAGGCGTAGCTAGCGCTATATTAACTTTTAAAGTTGTTTAAATAAAGCTTTAAGAAGTCTATAGCCAGGTCTTTATTATTAATAAAAAGTTGCTATACTAGATAAGCATATAAAGAGTTAAATAAAAATTATTTTACTACTAATAGTATAACGCGCGCTTAGACCTTCGTAATTAGCTTAAGTCGACCTTAGAATTTTAGAAGGGGCGGGTCTAGGATTGTGTAGAGGCGTCGTAAGGACCGAAACTGTAGCAGGAGCTATAGGAGCTGCAGAAGCCGTCGGAGCTATAGGAGCTATAGGATCCGCTGGAGTCACAGTGTTACGAGCTCAGGAATCCTGAGATGTGACACAATAGCAACCGATGATAGATGGGAGGGAACGGACGAAGCTGTGCTACAGCTAGCCTGCGAGGACTCGCGTGGTCGCTTAGGTTAACCAGAGTCTCGTGACCATAATCCGCCAAGAACGACCTTCGAGGTCAGATCAAGAGTAATCTGCCATGAGGAAGGATAACTGTTAAATTACCTAAATATAGTAGTAGAAATAAACTAATATATAGTATAATAGTTTCTCCTATATTATTTCCCCCCTTATAGTTAACTATAATATCTTCTATGTAAGTATATTCTCTATATAGACTAATAGTTATCTTTTTTATTATAAAGATTAAATTATACAGCCAAGCGCTAAGCTGTCATATTAACCTATACTATTAAATAATTTATAAAACGCCTTATACCTTACTTTCCTAACCTAGATAAGATTAAGTAAGAGTACCTTCTAATACTTTAACTACTTTATAGTATAATAGCTAGACTAAGCACGGCCCTAGCTACTTTAGTAGCTAAACTTATTACTACCCTAAGCCCTTTAGTTTCTATAGCCTAGATTATGGCCGCTAAATAAGTAAAGCAGGTTAAAGTGCTATAAGAGCTTATAAAATAATTAACTAGCTAGTTTATAGTAACCTTTAAATAGTAACCTAAGATATCCTTGCCTAACCTTTATAATAAATAAAAAGGACCTAGAATATTCCTTACTAAGATAAAGTTATACATTCGCTATAACTAAAGGAAGTTCTTAATAAAATAAAACTAGATTCTAATAGTAGGTATAAATATAAAGGGTAAGGCCAACTAATAGATACACCGTATAATAAAGTAATATCTGAAATATAGTAGTAACCTAGATAAATGCAAGAAACACGTAAGGAAAGACGTTATAAATTAAAATATGTTTAAGAAAGCTCTAAATAAAATATTTAGAACTATTAATAAAGAGTATTAGGCTAAATAATAGCTATAACATTTATAATTGATAAAGTTAGTTAATAAATATATAGCTAAATTTAAATAGCTCTGATCCCTAATTACCTAGGACAAGTCGCTACTTATAGTTATATACTATAATAGCTTAAAGGAAGAAGTAAAGGACATGCTAATTTATACCCTAAAGGCTATTTAGCTAAAAGAACTATAAACTAATACCTAATAATCTAATTAATTTTAGCAACAACACCAAGAGCGTAAGAATAAAAAATAAGAATTTATAAAAAAAAAAAGTCCTATTCTAATTTACCTCAAATAAAACTTAGAAAAAAAATATTATTATAACTAACAAAGCCTGCTAGCATAAGAAGTAAGGTAATAAGAATAAAAAGCCGAAGTAGGCTAAGTAAGGTAAAAACGCTATTTCTCAAAAAAAAAAAAAAAAATAAAATAAAAGTAATAGTTTAAAGATAAAGCGTACTATTACTATAGAAAATAAAGGCATTTCGCCTAAGAATATAAAAAATATAAAAAATAGAGGTTAACGTAACTAACCTCCTTAATATAGTAATAGCTACATTCATCCAAGCTAACAAGACCAAGGACCTTACGCAGGAATTCCTAGAACCTAAAAAGGAATCCTAAGATGTACTTTAGGAATGCGAAGTGCTAGAACGACTAGCGAAAGAGGCCTGCTAGATGTGTAACAGCGGCCTTTATCAGCCTCCACGTTGCACGAAGAAGGTGGAAATCCAGGGTCCCCTGGCTTGGGAAATCTGTATGCTGGCCGAGAGACTGCAGGGCACGGCGCCTCGCCGAACCCGCCAGATTCGGGTCGAAGAACAGCACGCCAATGCCAAGTGGTGGCAATGCGAGGCCCGCCGCTGCCATCAGCACCGCCAGGAGCGCCGTCAAGTGGTTACGATGCCAGGAAACGAAGATCACCATTAGTTAAAGCAAGGAGAGTGCAGGGCACCAAATAATTACCATAACTACTTTTTATTATACTAGACAAAGCACTGTAAGTAGAATAGATAGTACTAGTGCTTTTAGGACAACTATAGACTCCATGCATAATAAAAATAGGAAACAGAATAGTTCCTAAGAGGATTTAATACCTAAAGCCCTAGAATTATTATAGGGATAAGGTCCCCTAAAGAAAATTTTTATATTATAGAAAAAATATAGTTTAAGTATTACCTATATTGTCTAGCGTACTTAAGCCTGCAAGAGAAGGTAGCTTTCTCTAAAGACTAACTAAGCTACTATAAGCTTGCGACGCATAAGTGCCTGACTTTAAATTACTTTTATTATAAGATTTTAGAAGTATATAAAGCTAATAAAATTAAGAAGGCCTATAATTTATATAATTAATAATATAAGTAGTATAAGGCTTTGAAAACCTCTACGCTATCCTAGATTAAGGACTAAATCTAGGAAGATAAGGGCTTAAATAGTAAGACTAAGGATTTAAAAAACTAGAACGCTACTAAGTAATAAGCTATACTAGTAATAGCACTATCTTTATAGCTTATTAGGCGGACACTAACAAGGTGGAGAAACACCTAGTAAAGAATATTATAATATATAGGTGTTATATATAAGCATTTATTAACTTAGGGGTAGACGCGTATCTAATATCCCTAAAAGTGGTTAAAAGATATAATATACTATATTATAATAAAAAGATACTATTATAAATAGAACTCGCAAAGAGGACCTAATTATAAAGATATAATAATAGTTAGCTACGCCTAAAAACAGCGTTAGTACAAGTTAATATCAAGGGCTTAAAGAGGTAATATCTATTTACTATTATAAAGATAGGTAATATAGAAGCTATTATTAAATATAAATAGCTTAAATAATATAATCTATAAATAGAATAGATTATAAGAACGATCCTGCCCAGGAGCACGCCTAGGATAGCTTAGGTTAAGCCATGGCAAGCGAGAGTCCCCTAGGAACCTGAGATAAGGAAGGAGGACCGAACATCCACGATACAAGAAGTATTAGTATATAAGATAGACAGAATCCGCAAGTGGCGCCCAGAATATGTGTACTATTTATAGGTACTATTAGCTAAAGTTAGTTATAAGGATCCTAGTCTACTAGCAAAGTACTAGGAATTTATAGACTTATTTAAGAAACATAATAAGACTATCTTATCTAAATATTAATAATAGGATCACGAGATACTATTAGTAAAAAAAAGCTAAGTTAAGGCTAAAGCGCCTAAGGCCCCTTATCCAAGACAAGAAAAAGCATTAAAGAAGCTATTAAAAAAGAATCTCTACTCTAAAAAGTAGAGGCCTAGTTACAGTCTGTCCGATTACATGGTCCTTTGCGCTTGCAAGGTGGCTGGCGCACTAGTACCCTTGCATAAGATACATTCCTCCCTTGCATAAGATACGTTACACAACAAAGCAAGGGATATCTTTATAGTTATATAGAAGATGCTACCTCCTATAACGCATAAAATTAATAAATAATTACTTTTCTATCTTATTAAGATTACCCTCTAATCTAATAATTTAGAGTCTTACTGCCTCAACTAATTACTACCTTAACTAAGCTAATCACAATGGCCCTATTAACTCTCAGAGATCCTATAGTGATCCTAACCAACTACACGAACTACACGCTATAGCTAAATTAGCTTAAAATAAGATGCTAATTTCTAAAGGTCTAGAACATTATTAACCTAGCGCTAACAGATGAACTAAAGCAGAAACCCGCGATGCTGGTGTCGCCGCTAATAAGTAACTACTAACCAAGCGCCGCCTACGTGACTGCGAACCTAAATAACGTGCTAATATTACTATCCTATCTATTAATGGCTGGTGCGAAAGCATACAGAGATAATAGCGACTATTATAAAGAATGGCTTGAGATCTATAAGATTATAGATCGAGACTACCAAGAATAAAAGGTAGACCTTAATAAGGTAGTTACCTTTCTCTAATTAATAATCTCCGCACACCTGCAGAACAACTATTACACCCCTAGAGGTATAATAAAGTAATAGATTAATAACCTCACGATTATAGTTAGGGTTAACTATTAAGACAAATATCAAAGAGCAAGGGCAAGATACTAAGAAGCTCTTAAGCTAATAAGAATAGCTAGATTATAGGCTATATAGCTATCTAAGTACGATTATGCAGCCACAGAAGTAGAGACTAATTAGGTCCTAGAAGTTTAAAGGCTAGACTTAGTTAAAGAAGATTTTATAAAGGCAGTAGTCTATATCGCACCTATGTAGGTAACGACCTTCTAGCAAAATAGAAGTAAGGATGCAGCTGTCTTACGGAAGCATATAGTAAAACTTTTCTAAGACTATATAATCCTCTAGCACCTAATTAAGGACAAATAAAAGGGCGCTTTTACTATTGCAGGTTTATCTCTTGCTAACAGTAAACCTATTTAGGCTATAGATAGGGACGCCTCTCTTATAGATAAAGTAGCATTATTTAAAAGTTAGGGAAGACCTTAGAATTATAAATAATAAAACAATAGTTAACGTACCAGAACTAAGTGGTTCGCGATTATAGATAATAAGCTAGTAGTAGCTAGTAGCCTTAAGTGTCCTACTTATAAATAACGCTATAGTCTACAAGACTGCCTTTACGCTTTCCTAGACAAGTAGCTAGAATAGTTTAGACTAAAATCTGGCATAGCTAACCTAATTAAATTTAGGCTAGAGAATGACCTAGAGCTTTAAGAAAGCCTAAGGATAATAAAGAAGGCTAAATTATAGGCACCTATAATTAAACTATTATATACTCCTACTTTAACTTAAATTACTAAGGCTGATAATAAGTAACTAAATAGACGCCAGATTACTAAAATCCTAGCAAGCTTTAAAGCCACATCGTCCTATAGCAAATCAAACACATACTTACTACGATACTCAGCCATACTCGATTTAGGCACAACCTGCCATATCTTCAACGATATCAATCGCTTTGCCTCATACCGGCCACCGGCGCCAGGAGATTTCATATGGGCAGGGAATATATAGATATAGATCAAAGGATACGGGAGCGTCTATCTCAACGTATAAAGTGTAAGTAGTAATTAAACAATATAGCTAGATAATGTCGCCTATTACCCTAATCTACTCTGTAACCTTATATTGTTCCGATTACTCCGGAGGCAAGGCCTTTGGTGGGACATAAGGGTAGACCTAACAACTCTAAAGAAAAGAGACAATATAGTACTAGCAGAACTTTAAGAGTTATATAAATAGTAGGTGTTAGAACACAGGACAAGGCTAGCAGGTAGTGCGTCTACTAAAGCTACGCTTACTACCTACAAGACTAACACACGTACTAAAAAAAGACCGTAGAAGGTAGACGTATTAACTTAGCACTAATAATTAGGCTACCTAGGACCTTAGGCACTCGAACACCTAGTATAGTAATCTAAGGGGGTAAGAATTAAAAAACTTACTATAGTTAAATATAACGCCTATAGTAAAGTAAAACTAAAACGGCAAATACGCCGGCAAGCTAGAGAGCTAACTAAAGGCCCTAGTAAACAAGTCGCAATTAATTTTCACGACTATAAAGTAAATAGCTTAACAAGAGAGAAGAGCTAGATACTAATTATTAATTAATTCTCTAACTTTACATTAGACTTCTATTTTAAGGATAACTACCTAGCACGTTTAATTATTAAACTACTCGGCACCTTTATATAGTTTATAGAAGTACAATACAACATTACGGTAAAAGTAATTAAATCTAATAATAAGATCTTCTCTATTAAGCTAAAAGTTAAGAGGTAGTGCTTAGCGCAAGGCATTAAGATTAAGCCTTTAGTACCTAATACTGAAGTATAAAATAGAGGAGCTAAATACTTAGGGGGTGTAATTAAGGAGAAAGCGCGAGTAATGTAACTTAATTTTAACCTACCTTAGTAAATATAGCCTAAGATTACCTAAGCCGCGGTCTACCTCTATAATTAAATGCCAAATTACGCTAATTAATAGCGATTACTATACAAAGTGTTCTTTATAATAGTAGCCTTACAGAACGGCGTTGTTACCTAACTAAAGAAGCCCTGTTAAGCTTACTTAAAAGCTTATAGCTATAAGGCCTTTACTATAACTAATAACACTAAACGTAGTAAGAGCAAGCTCCAGCAACTAGATCCTAAAGTATAAATAAGTTATCTAGTTAGCTATAGATTAACTAATATTTAGAGAATATAGATCCCCTCTTTAGCAAAGACGATTAGTACTCGCGACGTAATTTTTAACGAAGATACTATATTCTTAAGTAAAACTAAAGACCTAATAAATAATTTTATATATAGTATATTAAAGGAAATAGCAGCCTAGGTATAATTAGTTAAGTTACCTCCCTTACCTTAATAAGAGCAAGCCACCAAGTCCTTCTTTAAGGATAAAATAATTAGTAAAGCGCTAGAGGAAGAGGTTAAAAGAGCTCCTAAGTATAGGTAAAATAGGAAAGTTAGGTATAAATATCTAATGCCTCCTTTAATACTACTACTAGTAACACTCCTTGCATAACTAATAGTAAAAGGCAATTAAGCTAAACTATCCTAAATAGTGTAGACAGGGCAATAATAAACGAGCCCTTAGGCCGCCGCTTTTATAGTAAGCACCGAAGCAGGAACCCGTAGTCTTATTAATAAAAAGACGCTTAATAAGGCATAGCTAAAGCGCATAATCGCTACTAGTAAGAAACCTTATTAAAGCTTACTACTAGAACCGCCTACCTGTAAAGACAAACTCGAGGATTATCTACTATATTACTTATAGAAAGAAGCTAAGAAATCCTATCTCTAGAGTTACTATAAGATAAAGTCCTAGAGTAAGGTAGCTACCTCCTTAGTAAAAGTAGCAGGACATTAGATTCTTAACTACACATAAGTATATACCTATAAGTTTAATAAACACTATTAATTATAGAAGTGCAAGGCACGACTAGTTGTACGAGGTAACTAATAATAACACCTTACCTTACAAGAAACCTATACTATAACGCTTATAAAATAATCCTTTCGCATGCTTATAGCAATTATAGCTTAGTTTAACTTAGAGCTTATCTAATACAACGTTACTAACGCTTTTATCCACGCAAAGCTTGACAGAGAAATCTACATGAGAATGCCCCGCGGCTACTCGCGAGCAGGCACAGTCCTCCAACTGCACACAGCACTCTACGGACTGCGCATATCTCCACTGCTCTGGCAGAAAGAATTCACCTCAACTCTTCGTAATATGGGTTTTAAAACAGTGCCCTACGAGCCATGCTGTCTTATCAAGGATAGCATTATTATTTTCTTCTATATAGATAACCTTATTATTACTTACAATAAATTATAAACGCAAGCTGCTAAAGATACTCTAGTAAAGATAAGTATAAAATTCACACTTACTAGTGGCAATAAGCTATAGTGGTTTCTAGGAGTTAAAATTATTAGAGACCGCCTAAATAGAAAGATCTGGCTTTCACAGGCATCGTACATTGACAAGATTTTACGGCTTATTAAGTAACATAAAATACGGCACAAAATACCTATAGTAGTAGTTAAACTACTTCCTTAAAACGGACTCGGTAGCAAGGCTGAAGTTAATTAATATTAGTAAAAGATAGGATTAATCCTCTACGCTATAATAACTACGCGACCTAATATTACCTTTATAAGTTTTTAACTATTATAATTCCAATCTAACCTAAGTAAAGAATACTAAGAAGCTGCTAACTAAGTTCTTCTCTACCTTACTAATACCAGATTACTAGGTCTTTAGCTTAGGGGTAGAGATACTTTAGAAGTGGCAAGCGATGCATCCTTTGCCAACAATACGCTTGATCGCAAGAGCTTGCAAGGATATATTATTAAGTTATTTAGTAGCCTAATTACATGGAAAGCTAACAAGCACGACACGGTCACTACATCTACTATAGAGGCTAAATTACTAGCTCTCTCGCAGGTTGTAAAGGAGGCTTTATTTACCTTATAATTACTAAAAGAGCTAAAGATTAAGCTTAGTAATTCCCTTATTACGATTAATTATAATAATTAGCAAACAATCCAACTAGTTACCGAAGAGATCGCTAAGCTACAGACTAAGCTCTATTATATAGAAATTTATAATTATTAGTTAAGACAAGAGGTCGCACTAAGGATAATTAAAGTAGACTATTAACGCTTAGAGGAAATAGTTGTAGATAGACTTATAAAGGCCCTGCTAGCTAACAAGTGGAGCAAGTTTCTAGATAAACTAGAACTTATAGAGATTAAGGATAAGATTACTAATAAAGAGATTAATCTGCTCGATCTAGAGTAAAGGATGGAGGCTTTTAAAATTAAACTATAGGACTATTTAATTACTAATAGATAATCTCTAGCTTGAGGATAAGCCTAAGCTAAGGGGGTGTATCTAATTACATGGTCCTTTGCGCTTGCAAGGTGGCTGGCGCACTAGTACCCTTGCATAAGATACATTCCTCCCTTGCATGAGATACGTTACACAACAAAGCAAGGGATGTCTTTATGGTTATATAGAAGATGCTACCTCCCATAACGCACAAAATCAATAAACAATCACTTTTCCATCTCATCAAGATTGCCCTCCAATCTGACACAGTCCTATAGCCTTCCTAATACCCTTTATACCTATAAAAGATAGTAGACTTTAGCTCTATATAGACTACAAGTAGCTAAATGCCTCAATAGTTAAAAACTAATACCTATTACTTCTAATTATAAAGCCTATATATTATTTCTACAGGGCGAAATAGTTTGTAAAGTTTAATATTTAGGATAGAGTCTATTAAATATTAATCGCTGGGGGATATAAATAGAAAACTGCTTTTTATATATAATACGGTCTTTTTAAGTACATAGTTATGCTAATAGGCCTAATAAATTCCCTAGCAACCTTTTAGAAACTTATAAACTAAGTTCTATATAAACATTTAAATATATTTTATATAGCGTATTTAGATAATATGCTAATCTATTTAAGTAATTCTTTATAGAAATATAAAGAGCACATTTAAAAGGTACTTAGGAAGCTATAAGAGCATAAGTCACTCTTATACTTTAAAAAGCATAAGTTTTACTTTACTAAAATAGAGTACCTAGGATTTGTGATTGCGAAAAGGCGTTAAGATAGACCTAAAGAAGATTATAATAATAGAAAAATAATTACTTTTAAAGTTAGTAAATGGTATCCAGTCCTTCTTTAGCTTTCCTAACTTCTATTGTAAGTTTATTAAGAACTACTCTAAGATAATCGCTCCAATAATAGAGCTTACGAAGACCAATAAGTAGTAAGTACTATAAAAAGAAAAACAAGAGGCTTGAAGAAGATAAAGCGCTTATTCCTAACCGCGCTATTATTATAAATATATAATCTAAAGTAGTAATATTATATTTATACTAACGTATTAGACTACGTGCTAGGAGCTATACTCCTATAAAAATATAATAATAAAAAGTAGAGACTAGTGTTCTACTACTTAAGGAAGTTTTTAAGAGTAGAACTGAATTATAAAATCTATAATAAAGAACTTTTAGTAATTAATAATTACTTTAAGTAGTAGGAAGCATAGCTTAAGGGAGCTAAATACTAAGTAAAAGTATTTTTTAACTACCTAAACCTTACCTACTTTATAATAATAAAGAAGCTTAATTAAGGGCAGTCTAAATAGTCTAAATAGTTAGTAGAATATAACTTTTAAATTACCTACCTAGCAGGAACTACTAATAGAGCAGCAAACGCCCTTAACAGACGTTCTAATCTTATAAAAAAAGAGAATAGCCTCGACCACGACGCCGTCCTCACGAAAGCAAAGGATAGAACCTTACGCTATAACAAAACGCAGTACACGCTGGCGCTAGAGGCACGACGTGTGGACTTTACTTATTATAGACCTCTAGTAGAAGATACCTAGGACTATATAAGGCTCGCAAATAACAATTAACACGCGTATAATTTTTAGGAAGCTATAAAATTGTCCGCATAAAACTATAAAAATAGAATAAAAATAAGTAAATAAGTGGCAATATTACTAATTAAAATAATGAATAAAGATAAGAATTAAGGACACCTAGAAATACCAGAAATAACGCGTTAAATCACGAATAAATACGCTATTTTTGGGCTTAGATAGATAGTATAAAAGGTTATAGGTAACTATTTAGCCTATTATTAAAATAAGCTTAAAATATATAAGCCCTATAGCTTCCTATAGCTACTATAGCCACCCCTATAACTATAGTTAAGCGTAATAATAGACTTTATTATAAAGCTACTAGCATCTACAGGACTAGGGTTAGAATAATCCTATAATTTAATCCTAAACATGGTAGATCGACTTATAAAGGAAGCAAGATTTATACTTATCTAAAAGGCTATATTAGCTAACAAACTAGGTTATGTAGTAGAAAAAAAGCTAATTTTACACGGTAGATAACTTAATAAGTTTATTATAAATAGGGCAAAAATATTTACATCCTTATATTAGACTATATTTATAGCAAAATTAAAAATTACGAATAAGCTTACAACGAGCTTCTACCCCTAGATAAATAAATAAACAAGCTGAGCAAACTAACTAATCCCTAAAATAATACTATTAAATATATATAAATAAGCCTTAGGATAACTAGATAAAGTTATTACTAATAGCCTAGTTAGCATATAATAGTGCAAAATTGGCAACTATAGGATACTCGCTATACTATGCTAATCACGAATGTGAGCCAATGGCTTACTATGATCTGTTAGACATCAAAAGCGTCGCGAAGGACGTAGCTAAGAAGGCAGAACCTATACCGGTACTATATAAAATCTTACGTAAAATATCACCTAGGAAAATATATGAATAGCGAGAAGCGCAAATAAAAAAAGAATTAAAAAACTAACTTTTAAGGAAGGGGATAAGGTTCTCCTCTTATAAATAACTTTAACATAATATAATTAAGTAAAAAACTAAATAATCTTTAAAGAGGGCTGTTTAAAATTTAGGAAGTTAAAGGCCTAGTTAATTTTAAACTATAGTTACCTATAGATACACGCATATCCCTAGTCTTTTATAAATTATTATTAGAACTAGCACTACTAGACGCCGAGCTAGAATTATAACTAGAATTTAAAGATAAAGAGTACAAGATTAAAGCAATTAGAGACCTATAAAGGATTAGACATTAATATAAGTACCTGATGAAATAGGAAAGTTGGCTAGAGAGCCACAATACGTAGAAACTAGTACAAAACCTCACAAACTACAGGACAGCGCTGGAGAGGTTCCATAAGGAGCATCCAGAGGTGCCGTGGCCAGATTAGCTAGAAACTCGGAGAAGTCGAAAGACGCAAAAGGATTAAAGAAAGTAAATAAGTTAGCTTATAACTAGCTTAAGTTAAATATAGGTAAAAATAATAAAGATAAAATAAGGGCGCTAGCGTCTATACCCTTAAAAAAAGCTTTAGAATCCTAGCCTAACGCTCTAGACACTTTAACTTCTTTATTAATATAATTTTCTTAAGTTCATAATAATACTCTTTTGCTTTCTCGATAACTAACGCCTTTTTTAAATTAAGGAGCTAATACCGCGCCTTATAAAGCTTTATAACTATTTAATACTACTTTACCTTTATCTCTTAATACTTAGTTTATATTAAGATAAAATTATACTAAGCCTTCGCTTAAATACAGTAAGCGTAGAAGCTAGTAGATAACTTTATTATATACTTTAGACCTTTTTCTTTATAGTAACTATGTAGAGTTAGCATCTTTACGTTCGCGTTAAAAATAGTCTTTATCTAGTCTAGGCAACACTAGTTAGGAGACATTTTTAAAACGTTAGCCATAGTTAGGCAACTAATAAAGAGGTTAAAAAATAAATTTATAATAAAAGTCTTAATAGCTACTTATACGCGCGCGCTAGCGCCACTATATAATTATAAAATAATAGGTGTTAGGATAATTACCTTAAAGGGAGGAATAATATTATAATCTTAGGAACCTTAAGATATAATATAATAGTAACTAATAATAGATAGGAGGAAATAGATAAAGCTATACTATAGCTAGTCTATAAAAACTTACGGCATCGCTTAGGTTAGTTAGAGTTACGTAACTATAATCTACTAAAAATAACTTTTAAGGTTAAATTAAGAGTAATTTGCTAAGGGGAAGGACAACTATTAGATTATCTAGATATAAAGGAAGAAATAGACTAGTATATAGTATAGTAGTTTCTCCTATATTATTTCTCTCTTTATAGTTAACTATAATATCTTCTGTGTGAGTAAGTTCTTTATACAGACTAATAGTTATCTTTTTTATTATAAAGATTAAATTATATTGCTACGCGCTAAGTTGTCGCATTAACCTATACTACTAAATAATCTGTAAGACGTCTTATACCTTACCGCCCTAACCCGGATCGGATCAAGTGAGAGCACCTCATAACACACAGGATTAGGAACTAGTAGAGTAACGTCCCTCCCTGCGTGGCGGAAAACCCTGTGTGGCGGAAACCTACCAGTGCTTTTATCATAACAAAGTTAACAATAATCAAGAGGCGCAGATAATCTCGGAATAATAATATTAAACCTAAAGCTATATTTAGACTTAATATCTTTTATAGAAAATTACTACTTAGCCTGTAATACTATATTATACTATAGGTATACTTGTTAGTGTTACTTTAAACAGCCTTAGACCTACTAAAAAGTTCATGCATCGTATCTAAAAACTTATTAAGCTATAAATAGATATAGAGAAATTCTATACTAAGTAAAGTATTTAAATATCTAAGCTTGTTGCGCTTTAGTAGCGACCTAATACCTTATTAAGCGGGGTTAATAGACAAGAGCCTTACTTCCTAATTAAATAGTAAAGCTAGAAGTAGGATAGCTATATTTTAGTAATGCTAATGTTAGATTGCCCTGCACACCCCCTGTAGCGCTAAGCATGGCCTTTACCTTAATAGTTTAGCTTCGAGCGGAATATCCCTGCAGCCTCAAGCAATGGTACATGCTGGACGGTACCGGTGGTTCGTGTACTCCAGAGCCTGGTTTTCGCCACCTGTGGCTCAAGTCTTCTAGTCAACGATTTTCTTCCCGCACCCCATCGAATTCAGAATATCTCGACAACCTATGGCCGGAGCGGGTCGGCCGCCCTCCTTGCTAGCGGGGGCGAGTTTAAAGTATTTTATGCTTTAATAGTCTGCTCATAAATACCGTTAATTATGCTGCCGCTTAATCATTGTTTTCGCGTCTTGTGTCTTCTCTCGTGTCCTGCCGTTAGCTCATTCTCTCACCTTCGCTCTTCTATCCGGCGCGCCGGTCCCCTCGAATGGCACGGGCAGGATGGTGCCTATGCTCTCTGCAAGGCATGACCTGACCACCCATACTCTTACAGCGACTATCTTGAGAATTGCGGAATACCAATGTTGGTCAATATTTCATTGCAGGAATACAGAGATAGAGACCCATCATACCAAATCGCAACCCCTTAAACGTATATTTACCCACGTCACATACAACTAGACCAAGTCCGGTATTCATAATACCGCTTGTCTCTATGCCTGGCATGGCTTACACCACTCGTTTATTCGAGTCGAAGAGGATGAGTCTCCAAATACTCCTCAAAAGTGGACAGTCTACCGCGAGCATTCTTCGAAGCCCAAGCAACCAACTTCTCACCGTCCGGGCCAAAGTAACCAGTCTCCTCTAAAAAGGCGAGCATTTCCACAAACATATCAGCCAAAATCTCTGGTATTGCCATACTCTTCTTAAACTCCTCATGCGAGATACGCTCGTAAAAGATAGTCTTGCCTGTAGCCTTAGACATGATAGCGATCATTTCCTCCAGGCTGTAAAACTTCGTAGCGGCGCAAAACGTCTTGCCGTTATATTTTTCGGGCTCGGCAAGGATTGCACCAACAAATTTCCCTGTATCCCTGACAGCATTTATTAATGGCCATTGGATCTTCGGAGAGACGTGAAGGGCCACAACCCAGGTGCCATCATCTGCCTTCCGTGGAGCCAAGAAGGTTTCGGACTGGAAATTCTCCATGAACGATCCAAGCGAGCAGAAAGCACTCTTGATAGGAAGGCCTCGAATGTACCGCTCAGCCTTCGCCTTGGCGTCAAAGGGTGTGACCTTCGTGTACTTGCCACCAGAGAGCTCGTGAATGGACGGCAGAGTGCTAAAGATAATGTACTCGACGTCTTTCTCAACGGCGATGTCGGCGATCGTCTTCACAATGTTGTACTCGACTTCAGGACCAAGGGAGGGTGCTGTCATGGCGAATACCGTATGCACACCGGTCAAAGCTGTCTCGAGGGAGGCTCGGTTGAGCATGTCGCCATGGACGACTTCGACCTTCTCTTTTAGCCGTTTAGCCCTCTCTGAATCAATGTTGCTGGTTATAGCACGAATTTTGTATTGTTGGAAGAGCTCTGAGTCGTTCAGCACATAGTTCACGACTGAACCCCCTTGCTGGCCAGTGGCGCCAAAGACGGCAAGAATCTTGGACATTTTCTTGGTAGTTCTGAGGTAGATGTCTTGGAATATTAATGAGGATCCTTAAGAAAGCGGATTTTCTCACTCTAAATATACTCATTAATTAAATGGGTCAGCTGGATATGTAAGCACTTATGCAAGATGCATCCTTTAGCTTTACCCGTACGCCATGATTCGCATAGTTCTAACAAATTAGGTTTAGTATGACTGGGTAACAATATAAGCCTTCCTGCTACAGCAACATGAAGGTCGGCAAATTCGGACTCGGGTGGAGAATGGACTCTGTTTCGCTGTGGGTGGTTCTTGGCGAGGTTTGGTAGCCTTGCGCCAAAGGAACAAAGCGCGCGGCGCCTTGCAAGGGGCAGAGGATTCGGATCCCGTTAAAGGAAATAGGATGAGCTATAAGGGGTGATGAGAAGAAAAATGGGCATGGAATGAGGTGGAGACATCGCGACTAATTCAGCCTTCGGTCGGACCTATCGAACTCGAGCAGCAGAAAACTGATAGCCTACATTGAAAGTCCGCTTGTCTTAACTCTAAATGTAGTGCTGTCATCTACGCGGTCAGGTTATGAGGTATAGTCTCTATATAGGTTCCGTCTACCGTAATTATGGGTGCTTGGTCAGAGTCGGGCTTGTCTGAACATGGCGTTTGACTATTCTGGGTAAAGCTTACTGCCAAGACTTCTGCCCTGAGGTGAATCTGAGTCCTTTTGCCACATGCATATTTAGCGGTATTTGCAGCAGACGATGAAAACATAAATACTTTAGACTCGGCCCCGCTAGCAAGGAGGGCGGCCGACCCGCTCCGGCCATAGGTTGTCGAGATATTCTGAATTCGATGGGGTGCGGGAAGAAAATCGTTGACTAGAAGACTTGAGCCACAGGTGGCGAAAACCAGGCTCTGGAGTACACGAGCCACCGGTACCGTCCAGCATGTACCATTGCTTGAGGCTGCAGGGATATTCCGCTCGAAGCTAAACTATTAAGGTAAAGGCCATGCTTAGCGCTACAGGGGATGTGCAGGGCAATCTAATATTAGCATTACTAAAATATAGCTATCCTACTTCTAGCTTTACTATTTAATTAGGAAGTAAGGCTCTTATTTATTAACCCTACGTAATAAGGTATTAGGTCGCTACTAAAGCGTAACGAGCTTAGATGTTTAAATACTTCGCTTAGTATAGAATCTCTTTATATCTATTTATAGCCTAATAAGTTTTTAGATACGATGCATAAACTTTTTAGTAGGTCTAAGGCTATCTAAAGTAACGCTAACGAGTATACCTATAGTAAAATATAGTATTATAGGCTAAGTAAGAGTTTTCTATAGAAGACATTTAGTCTAGATATAAAGCTTTAGGTTTATTATTATTATTCCGAGATTATTTGCGCCTCTTGATTGTTGTTGACTTTATTATAATAAAAAGCACTGGTAGGTTTCCGCCACACAGGGTTTTCCGCCACGCAGAGGGGACGTTAATAGCTTTCTGAGTAATTAGGCTATAACACTAACAAATAATATTACGCATATCCCTAAGCTCTACGATTTAAAAAGCTAATTAGCTAGAGCGTAAATATTATAAAGTATAACACTTATGTTTAAAAACTATTACTTTTTATTTTTAAAAACTGATATAGAGTACTGAGGTAATTTTTTGAATCTATTATTTTATTAACCTATTATTAAAATAAAGCCTTAAAAGCTTAAACATATATAAATTTATAAATACTACTTTAATAGCACTAGTAGCGCTTTTTACTAGCTAAATTATATGCGCACTTGCTATTAAATGCTTTAATAATTATATTTAGTACGCACCTAATATATAAATATAAAATCTTAGCCTTAGTAAGAAAACTATTACTAATAATTATAGTAGTAGGCTCAGTGTAGCCCCTATACTCAGACGAACCATTGGGGATAATACTAATTCCAGAATCCGAAGTCTTCGTGGAATATCGTACATTGCCGATCCCAGGCTGCACCGAAAGTATCGATGGCTTGAGATTAATCTCAACGCGTCTAGCAGCATGCGCATGGTAATAAGTGGCCCTATCAGCAGCGAGCTGACCATGGACCGGGCGTGGTGCAGCCATACCGGGAGAACGAACAGTCTCACGCTCAATCTCCGGAAGCACTACATTCTGGCATCGCTTGCGCGTCAGGCGCTTGACGTTCAACTTTCAGAACGCTCTTCAAGATCGTTAATCCACCCATTGCGGTTGAGGCGAAAGGTGGATAGGTAATTGGAAAGGTAATTGAGGTTGAAGATTGAGTTTCAAGTTTAAGTTCAAAGCTTTGTTGTTTAAGCTTTGAATTTTTCGCGTGGTTGCATGGTTGATATAGCAAAAGAGCTATGGATCGAAATATATAGCATGGTGAGCAGGAGCAAGGCGGGTGTTGAAAACACACAGTGCAATTTCTGATGCAGAAATGTTCATGTAGAATGTTGGCTAGGGACTTCGGTGAGAACCAGACAGCTTTCACGGATAGCGAAGTGACTTCACAATGTTTATATAGGGACCACTATCTCGCAACCGCTTGGAAGGTGTCTCAAGGCGTCTTACGGTATTTGTTCATAGAGTTCAATAATAAGAACCATGCCTTGATTTCACTTTCAGGATTTTTCATAGAGTTGTTACTTGGCATATCAATCAGGCAATGTTGAGGAGGAGGATCACGTAGAAAGAGGAAAATTGTACAAGAGAACGAAAGATGCATGATAAGTTTTAACAAGGGGGAATTATTGCAATTTGAAGAGCTATAAAGTTGCTCTAAACCACATGGAATTAACCAAAATCTACACTATAAAACCACTGCAAAGTTTGAAACAGTTCCTGACTGAAATAGGAAGTGGCTGGATGGATGCAGTATGCAGAAAAGGATATGCAAAATAGCTAACAGAGTGATGCAGAAATGATTAGAGTCCCTCCAGCTGGGCCAATGTAGCCGCCTGAGCATGCCTCACCTCACGCAGAGATGGCTCGGACATACCTTGAGGGCGGCGGATAGCTCCAGTGCGCTGTAGGCGGGCGTTTCCGGCTGGTTTCCCATAATTCGGTGAACTAGGCTCATCTGAAGACTCGTGAGAGAAAGATTGGGCCTGGTGTTGCAGTGTGGTGGATGGCGGAAAGCGTTTGGTTGTTACTGGCTTGTAGCGAACTGCACCAGAACGCTTCAATGCATGCTCATGCATCTCTTCGACGTTCCCCATGCGACGTGGACCATGTGACACAAACAATCCCTCGAAGTCATGGGCGGAAGGCTTCGGAGTCTCTGGAGTGACGGAACCAGCTTTGACCCCACGGTCCTCGTATTTTACGAGTGCACGCAAGGCATCCGAGGCGCTGGCCATCTTAGAGACCTGACTTCTAGTAGAATTTTGGCGGCTGGGGCTCTTTGTTGACATATATCCATAGATATCCGGGTGCATGGAATGAACGGAAGGCATCTGCTGGATGTGAGCTTGCCCAATTTTAGTCATTCCCATGGTGGGTTGGCGCCGCGCCATTGGCTCGTTCGTGGCCCGAGCATGGCGTTGTGCTTCAGTCGCTCGGGATGCCCTTTCGTGCTGAGCCTTCGGCTTGGACATGAAGCGGGAGAATGTCCAGAGACACATTGCGTTATAGTAGTTGATTGGTTTCAGTTAATTATTGAAAGTTGCGCTGAACCCAAGGTTGCTTTGTGCAGTTGAGTTTTAAAGTTATTGTGTTAGTTGGTTTTCTGACTATGCTTGTTGTGTCTGTATACTTTCAAAGGCATAGATTGAGCAGTCGTAAGCGCATAATGCTCGTAGAATGAAAGCGCAATGATGGAAATGTATATAAGTGCAAAAGTCGGCTGTGGATGTCTATATTGTTAGTACATGATCCCCAAAATATAGTGATGGCTGTGTTTAACGCACAATGTCCTTATACACGAACCTTTTTGCGGTTCTGTCGTAGCATTTCGGGGTTTGGCCGCGCCTTTTTCGACGCGTCTTTTAATTATCGTATATGTGAATGTTGCAGGGGTAGTTTTACCCCACTCTTAAATATGCCGAGGGTAATATCATCTTAGGTTGTGATATGCACCTTTTCTAGGATATACTATACTATTCCTCTGTCCCCTACATCTTTAGGTAGTGGCACCGACAAAAGTAGTATACAAACAAAAGAAGAAGTCCTATTACACTCTACAGTTCACTTTTATAGCTAATTATCTTTCACTTCTGAGAAACCATGATTCTGGAGTTGTTATATCCACTCCTTTCCGCAATGAGCCACATGAGCCACTTCCAAAGACAAACGATATTACTAAGGAACAGGACGTGATCACTCTTTACTACAGGTAGAGAAGTGATGTTTACCTCTACTAATTACCCCAACAATACGATGCCCCTTCGCCCCACTAGTCAAGGTAAGACGATGGAATCCTGAGCCACATTTGTAGATGAGAAGGATATGATGCGTTTAATTAAGATGGAGAATTCGGGTATAAAAATATTGTATGCATGATTAAATAAAAAAAGTGGGCTATAGAGCAAGCAGAAAATCGCTGCTGCGCAACGTTAGGAATCAATTATAGACATCAGGAGGTTATGTATAAATCAAGAATGAACGGAAGAGACATACATATCCGATGCAGTGACCACATGTATAAGCCATATCAGGAAACAATTAAGGAATATTTAATATATAGAGTGATTGCTAATTAATAAGAATTAATAAGAAGTAGGGAAAGAAAACCTCACTTACATAGCAAGGAGATAAAGCGAGCAAGAAGAATTTAGAAATTTCCAGAGGCTACAAGAAGTTTGTCTTAGTGGTATTATCATAGTTATTTGGAGATCAACCGTTGAGATACTATGCCCATTTCTAATGAGCTGCCAATGTGCATTTGAACTGATTGCTATGATACCTATTATACCTAGGTAGACATACAACATTCTAGACCGCATATACTAGAAATCGCCCTAGGGGTCACCTTCCAAGCGAGCCAGAGCCGCCATGCGAGCACGGGTCACCTCACGTGGGGGAGGTTCTGACAAACCTTTCGGGCGACGAATCGCTCTCATACGCTTGATATGCAACTCATTCGCGATCATCTTGTCAAGGGGCATTGAAAGCTCGATCTCCGGAAGTTGAAACGAGGATAGCTGACCTTCGAGGACCCGGGCTTGCTGCGAGTATGAAGAAAAGCTCTTAGACCCCGCTAGTTTGCGGCGGACTGCGCCAGATCGCCTCAAGGTTATATCTTCCAGTTCTTCTACATGTCCTATGCGACGGGGACCTTCTGAGGTATACAGACCCTCGAAACCGTAGCTTTCGGTTTGCACTCTACCAGATTGCCTGCCCAAGGAAACCGCAGAATCACGATCGCGGACTGTGGGAGTAGCTTCCTTAGCGAAGACATGAACCGGTGGAAACGAGTGTGTCAGAGCATTTTGCACGGTTGTTACGGGCCCCACTCTAGTGCGTGATTCATAAATCGAGTGATCGCCGCCGTACTGGGCAGAGCCTTGAGAGCCTAGGCTCTGTCGCGAGCCGGTGTTGTGATGCTGCTCCTGACGATGAGTCGTGGGCTTAGCGCCAAGGAAGAGAAGAAGACGTTAACCTACCATAGCTTGGCAGTTGGCGCGCGTCACTGAACGCGCCACCCCAACATGATCGCTCGGCCAGCAACATGAGGCTACTAAGCCACCTATAATTAATATTATTATAAGATTTTCTAGAGTTAAGGTCTCTAAGGCCTATAAATAATTATTAGCTATTTAAATTATTAATATTTACTTAGTATTTTAATTATTTAGCTACTATGCGACTTTCAGGCGGATATAATAAAAAAGGCCTTATTAATATTTATAGCTTTACGCTAAGGCTGTTTTTTCTTAATAGTTTTACTAAAAAGTTCTAAGATATTTTTACTACCTAATTTAAATATTTTAATACGTTTTTAAAGTTAACTTTTATCACGAGAGCAACGAGCAGAGAGGGCCTGGCTTAGAGAGCTAGGTTAATTGTGCTTTGTTCGGTATCTACGTGTAGGTACAAGACGTTAGATAAGGAGAAAAAAGTCTTTCGCCCTTATCTAGCGCGGATCTCTCTATCTTGCTTAGTCAGATGCTAGCCTTAGTTAGCTAGCGCTATATCTTAGTACTCTATCGTGCTCAGGCTATATGTCTGGGTCTGTCTGGCCAGTGTCGTGTCTGAAGGTGTACTGTCGTTGACAGTACGCCCATGCTGTTAAGGTGACTTAGGAGTTGCCGTGACAGCTTTATACCTTATAGGCCTATTACTTAAGATATTACTTAGTAGCCTTATTAGCTCTCTATTTTATACGTATATTTTTCGTAGCTACTTAAGTAACACCCCTCTTCTAAAATACCTTTATTTTAAGCTACTAGCTAGCTTAATGTTATAAGGGGCAATACGTACCTAAGCCTATTCTAGATAAGGGGAGGATAGGTCAAGAGTAAAGCACCTTATAGATATTTAGTAGTTAAAAACTAGTGATAATAATAAAATTAGTTATAAATAATTTAATTTTATAATAAACTATAAAATAACTAACTGGGAGATTTACTAATCTATTATAAAAGATATACTTATAGTGTTAAAAATTAACTATAAGGAGTAGGAAAGGTACGGAGAAATTATTATACTATATACTATTTATTATAATTCTTACTATTATTAAAGTTATTATTATAGTCCTACTAAGACCCTAAGATTCCTAAAACCCTTAAAGTCTTATAGGACCTTATATTATGCGGGACCTTATTACGTAACTACTAACCTAAGCTATCTTACGTTTTCTTATAGTCCTTTACCTTAGTTATTTTACTAATAATAACTTTTTTAACGTAATTATCTAGTTCCTTTATTCCTACGGAGGTGCCTTTCAAAGTTCTTGCTCGCCAAGGAATGCCCAGATCGCTTCAAAACGCTTCAATTATTGGCATTATCTACTGTGAACCTAAGATGAGGCTGAAAAGTGATGATATGCATGATCTACGAAGGGTGAGCGCTGAGGGCGTATATACCAGCAGTCAAGGGTCACCGCTCCTCCGGGAAGCTGCATACGCCAGTAATCAGGTGTCACCGCTTCTCCGGGAAGCTGCATATGCCAATGAAACATAACTAATGAAGGAAAACGAGCCATCTGCAGGCTGGCAGTCTTCACCGGAAGCTTCACCCATCACATCTACTTCTACCTATGCCACTGCCTTCCTTATACTCGTTGCCAACTTCAAGCTTAATAATCTTCTTAATATGTATAGAAATTCTTTCAATCTAAGCTTAGATCTAAGCCTAAGGGAGCTTATCCTAGCACTTCTCCTATACCTTAACTGCTACTTCTCTACTCTTTAGAGCTCCTTTCTTTGTAGTATTCCTCTTTATCCAGAACCAGCAGGGCTCAATAGCATTTAGGTCAGGCGAGTTGCCACACTAGAGTAGCCTCTCAATCTCTTCCTCGCTATAGAGAAGAGCTTAAGCATGGTGAGCGTAAGAAGGTGCTTTGTCCTCTTAAACAACAGTCTATTGCCTCTCCTTTATACACTCCTTCGCAAAAGGAATCAGCTTTAGGATAAGAACCTAACTCTAGTATCTCTACTAGTTAATACCTCCTCCTTTACTACGAGCGAGCTTGCTATTCTTCTTATTCTACTGCTACTTAGGAGCTCTGCTAGGCTTTTTCCTTAACCCTATCCTTCTTATACTATTTGAGAGCTCCCACTCTTCCTTTATAACAGGTTTAAGAAGCTTATTTAACTTATTAATCTTTTTAATTAAATACTCCTTCTCTTTTTTTAATTTAGACTTCTAGCAGTGACAAGGACCCTTCTTGTCGTACGAGAAGCAGCCCTAGAACATGAACTTATAGTAGCCCTTCTATCTCTTCCGAATGCAGCTCCGTACTACAGCCTTATCTGACGTTCTCCAGATCCTGTATCCTCCTCGGCGGTGGAGAAGAATAATAGACGTCTCATCTGACCAGATCACATTCTTCCAATCCTCTAGCGTCCAATGCTCATGATCCTTGCACCACTGCAGTCTCTCCTCTCTCATCTTCTGTGTCAACCCAGACTTCCTCGTTGGCTTGGTCTTCTTGAAGCCTGCTTTCTTGAGTACTCTCCACACTGTAGTAGCAGAGATGTTGATTCCTTCCTGGCTGAGATCCCCAGCAAGGTCAGCACATGACTTCTCTCGTCCATAACGGTCGCGCCGTACTTTCTGCATCAGAGTCTCTGCTACCTCCTTGCGTGGACGGCCTGAGCGAGGAGCATCTACAAGAAAGCGATTATCGATTCTAAGAAGCGCGTTAGGCTTAAAGCCTTATTTAATAGCTTAAGCGTATATAGTATTAATTATTTAAGCTAAAGCTAAAAGGCCTGTTTCCTTAGCTATCTTAAAGGTATATTTGCCTATAAAAAGAGACTTTAAGCAGATAATTAAGGCACGGATAGAGAAAGGAGTATTTAAAGCTATTATAATAATAATAATTAAGTGTATAGAGCTATCTACAGCTTTATAAAGCGGGGTTAAGAAGTTTTTCTTCTGTCAAGCCGTGCCAAGGTTGGTGGCGCTTTAGGCTTTCAACTAGCGTGAGCAAGAACTTTTGAAAGGCACCTCCGTATAAGGCTTATAATTATAATACTATCTCCCCTCTTAAGGTTATTATCCTAATATTTTATTTTATTATATTACTATACTATTAGTATATAAGTTTTTAATTTTAATAAAGGTGCGTACCTTTACTTCTTAAAGTAGGTTATAGCCTTCTTTTAACTTTCTTTACTTTACTAACTCTGCTAAAAGTCTTTTATTTATTTTTATTACAAAACGTCGTACTTGCACGGGTTTAGTCACAGGAACACCAAAATCGTGATTCCACCCACACGACCGTGTGGGGGGTTCCTGTAGTATGAAATTGTTCGCCTGAACAAGCTGATTACTAGAATCACGTTCTTTATCCGCAAAAAGCTGGCGCTGTTGCGATAAAGAGACCAAAAGCCAAGATGCAGAGTTTTCGCTCTGCCAAGACTTGGTCAAAACCTTTCACCCAAACTAAGTACCGCTCAGGCGACTACTACTACTTGTTCAAGCTTGAGGTTTTCCCCTACGAGGTTTTTACTCAAGGTACAAGGCAGCTTGCTAACTCGTACGAGGTCCTACTTCGTACGAGGTAGGGGGAGGAAGACAGTACGGGAGCAGAGCTACAAGGGCGAGGGAGAGAGGGGCAGAACAACAACACCCTCACAGATGAGGGCCGGCTACTATAGGTATCTAGGTGCCTGTAGTAGCAGGTAGACCTATTAAAGGGAGGATGGGCTATGTACAACAAGGCTACTCTGATGGTAGCCAGCCGGCAGGCACGAAATGCTTTCTGTAAATACAGCTTAGCACGTCCCCATGCCCCACGGGAGGCTAGAACGTTACGTTCCTGGACGTTAATCAATACTACTACTACTACTACTACTACTACTACTACTGCACGGGTTTAGTAAAGTCTTAAAATTTAAAAATAGTATAAAGTTATAAGTAGTATTAGAACTTAAAGCTATATTACTTTATAAATACTACCTTTAGGTAGTGTGCTAGTTGCATCTTACTCTATACTAAGTATAGCCTATAGGTCCCAAAAATAATTAGGGGCGCGTTTAGAAAAAAAACCGTAAGAAACGCCTTACGCTTCCTTATACTAAGGAGTTTGCTGCCTGCCTTAAGCGGGAGTTAGTAGAGATGTCAGATAGAATAAGCTGCGGTGAGGTCAGATCTGTACAATCGAGCAGGGACCACTTGGCTTGGTACACTAGCAAAATATCCGAAACTAACTGAACACAGTGGAGAATACAAAAAAAAACAATAAATACTATTAAGTTGCATTAACATCTACTTATTATACTATCTAACAATTAAGAGTCTTACTGCCCCGACTGATACAATATGGCGCAACTCTCAAACCGCGATTCTATGGTACAGCTAAACACCTCCGCAGACCACAGGGGGTAGAGAACATAACTCTAGGCAAGATGCGTAGTACATAATATTTAGGATAAAGTTAATCTGAATTCAACCACGCTATTAACCCCGAAACCGCTACTAATAAGGGCTCCAGTCGTTACCAACTACGCGCCAGCCGCGAATATTAAAGTCTTAATAAGACTAACTAAACTATTAGCTAGAGGCTAGAAGGCTTTTAAAGAAGACCTTAAATACTATAAGATCCTCTTTAAGCAATATAAAAGTAATTAACACGAATATAAAAAGGAGTAATTAAGCCTTTAGCACATTGTTGCGTTTATCTAATTAACTATGTTACCGCACCTACTGCGCACATGTTGCCTGCCAGATAAGCCACTATAATAGTGGATTACTAATCTACAGAAGACAATTGGCATAAGCGACTAACTCGAACAAGAATAAGCACGTACTAGATACTATGCGGCACTTAAGCCAATAAGAAGCCCTTAATAATAAGATACTTGGCTAGCTAAGTACGACGAAGTAGCTACGGAAGCAGAAGCCTTCCAAGTTACTAAGCTATTATAAATTAATATAATTACAAAAGACTTTATAGATGCCGTAAAGAAGGTTGCTCCTATATAGTCTATAAATTTTTAAGATAATGGTCAATTCGCAGCTAGCATAGATTAAAAAGAGATGATATAACGCTTCCGAGAATATATAATAATAAATTATCCACTTAGATTAGGGAAATATAAAGCATTTGTGTCTAATAATGTATTATTTTTCGCTAAAGGTGGTGCACCTACCTAAGGTAATAATAGGGACGCCTATCCTGCCAAAAGCGCGTTATTAAAACAAAACTAGGGTAGACCTCGTAATTAACGTACAGCGGGCAGGAAAACCACCACGCTTAAACGGCCTGCAGATTTAGAGCCTATTACTATAAGAGGAGCAAAATGCCCTGCATGTAGACAACGCCATAGTATAAGGGACTGCTATTATGTTAATCCAGACAAGGCTCCTGAATGGTGGAAACCAAACGAGACTATTAGCGAGCTTATATAATTTAAGCGTGAGAAAGACGCAACGTTCTAGGGGCTAATTTATAGATAAAGTAGGACCTAATTAAGAACACTAATTACGAAATAATCGCATACTCTAACGCCCGAGATCCTTGAAGATTAACTAGAGGGCCAGAGAATTGCTACTACTAAAGCAGCTTTTAACTCAGCAGCAAAAGGGAGAAATACTACTAACTATCTACTATAGAAGTTATTTATCCTTAACTCAGGATTAACCTGCCATATTACTAACAACCCTAATCGTATTTATAGTTTCCGACCACCACTGCCCGGAGACTATATATGGGCCGGAAATTCCAAAGTGTGGATTAGAGGATATGGGTCTATTAACCTCACTCTAAAGAATAACACTAGAACAACAAAATTAACCCTATAAAATGTGGCTATTTACCTAGACCTATTATATAACTTAGTGTTATTCTAACTATTAAGGCACAAAGGGATCTAGTGGGATATATAAATAGACCTAACTACTCTCTAAGGAGCTAAGAACAGAGCTATTAGAATTATAACTAAGATATTTAGACAGTAGGTGCTAGAATACAATCCGCTACCACCTGCTACATATCACACACACAAGATCACTACAAGAACTAAAAGAGGACCATAAAAGGCCTTAGCTATGCTATGGCATAAAAGACTAGGACACCTAGGCCTAGCGGCTATTAAATACTTAGTGCAGCAAACTAAAGGGGTGCGTGTTAAAGGCATCACAACTATAGAATGCAACTCATGCGGGAGAGCAAAGTCCAGATAGTAGATAAGCCGCGCCCTACGAATAAACGAAGATGGACCTAGAGAGAGGCTTAGCATTAACTTCCACACATACAAGATCTAAGGAGTTACTAAAGAGAAGAGTTAATTACTAATTACTAATAAGTTTTTAGGCATGTAATAAGACCTCTACTTTACGGATTATTAAATAGCAAAGTTAATTATTAATGCCCTTTTAGTATTTATCTTATTCCTTAAGAACCACTACAATATCTCTATTAAGACTATTAAAGTAGACAACGAGATCGCTATAGTTAAACTAGAAGTTAAGAAATAGTTAATAACCTAAGGAATAATTATAGAGCCTTCCGCACTAGATACATAATCACAAAATAGAGGCGCAGAACGCTCAGGGGGTGTGAACAAGGAGAAAGCTCGTGCCATGCGACTTGATGCCAACCTATCCTGGGAGCTATGGCCTGAGATTACAAGAGCCGCTGTATACCTCTATAATCGAACACTAAACTATGCAAATCACTGGAAAACACCATACAAGATATTCTTTACACGAGTCGCTTTTAGCAATAGGATAGTTACGTCACTATAAAAACCTAACATTGCACACTTAAAAGCGTACAGCTACAAGGCATTTGCAATAACTAATAATACTCACTAAGATAAATCACGCCTACAACGTCTTGACCCGAAGGCATAGATTAGTTATCTAGTTAGATACCGATTATTAAACATCTACCGAATATGGATACCGTCACTTGGCAAAGTGATAAGTACCCGGGACGTTGTCTTTAACGAAGAGTTAGTATTTAATAGGAAAATTAAGAACCTTATAGATAGTCTTATGCATAGCACGCTTTAAGAAATAGTAATATACGTAAAAACTATTAAGTTGCCAACTCTTACCTAATAACCACAAACAGACTCCTTTTATAAGGATGAAGCCACTATAGATTTGTTAGAATAATAAGATAAAGCAGATCTACTAGGCTACTATTAAGGAAGGAAGATTAGGGATAGCTACTTAACTCCTCTAACTACACCGCTACCTGTCGCGTTACTTGCACAGTTAATAACTAGAGACTAAATAAGTCTAACGCAATAAGCGTCCTCTATAACTATCCCTTAGGTAGTAGCTTTTATGGCGGGAACCTAAGCCGGCCGTGTTAGAAAATATAAAGGAGAAGTTATAGATAAGGCTAAGATAATAAGAATGCTTGCTAAAGGCTTAAAGCCCTATTAAAGTTAACTTCCACCTCTACTAACGTGCCAAACCAAGCTTAAGAATTACCTAATAGGCGAGATATTCTAAGAGGCTAAGCAAGTGCACCTCGTAAGCCACTAAGAGATAAAATTATAGTTAGAAATTCTAGTAAAGAAGATTAAACTAACAGGATAGCAGATCCTTAACTATATGTAAGTATACACCTATAAACTTAACAAGCACTATCGCTTGCTAAAGTGCAAGGCGCGACTAGTTGTCTAAGGCGATTAGTAACGAAATATTACCTCGCAAGACACTTACGCAGCCACGCTTGCTAGTTAGTCATTCCGAATAATAATGGCAATAGTAGCTTACTATGATATGGAGCTCACGTAGTACGACGTTACCAACGCTTTTGTCCACGCAATAATAAATCGAGAGGTGTACATAAGAATGCCTTAGGGTTATTAGAAGCCTGGAATAATATTGCAAGTAAATAAAGCACTATACAGCCTTCGCATTTTACTACTCCTTTAGTAGAGAGAATTTACGATAACGCTTAAAGCGCTAGGCTTCTAGATAGTGCCTTACGAGCCATGCTGCCTAATTAAAGATAGAGTTATTATATTCTTCTACGTCGACGACATTATACTCGCGTACATAAGGATAAAGAACAAGAAGCTTAACAAGTAATTAAACGCTTATAAGATAAGTATACTCTTACTAGAGGAAATAACCTTTAATAGTTTCTTAGCATGGAGGTTATACGGGACCAAACAAGCCGCAAGATTTAACTATTATAGGTCTTTTATTTAGACAAGATTAGCTAACTAGTAGACAAGATAAATATTTAACATAACACTCTAATGGCTGCGATTAAATTACTACTAAGGAAAGGGTTAGTAACACTAACTAAGATTAATAAATTTTAACGCAAGATTGGATCGCTGCTCTTTACTATAGTCACTACCAGGCTAGACATTACCTTTGCAACATCACGATTAGCTTAATTTCTGTTAAACCTAGGGACTAAGCACTAAGACGCAGCAGACTAAGTTCTCCTATACCTTTAAAGTATAAAGTAGCGAGCCCTATAGCTTAGAGGTAACACTAGACTTTAGATTGCAAGCGATGCATTATTTGCTAATAATATAATAGACCGCAAGAGCTTCTAAGGTTACGCTATTAAGCTCTTTAGTAGTCTTATCGCCTGGAAAGCAAATAAACAAGATACTATAATAATATTAACTACTAAGGCTGAGCTGCTAGCTCTCTCTTAGGTAGCTAAGGAAGCACTCTTTGTCTTAAGACTGCTTTAAGAACTTAAGATTAAACTAGACGCGCGTATAGTCACTATTTAGTGCAATAATAAATAAACTATACGCCTAGTAACTAAGGAGGTTTCCTGCCTCTAAACCAAACTTTGGCATGTGGACGTCTACAACCACTAGATCCGACAAGAAGTATCTATAGGCAGGATTAAGGTGAAGCATGTGTAGTTAGCGGACATGATTGCTAACGGCCTTACAAAGGTGCTCTTTAAGAGCAAGTGGGAGGGTTTTCTCTAACAACTTAGATTAGTTAATGTAGAGACTAAGAAGGTAATAAATACTGTGCCTCTTAAGGAGATTTAAGAGTAACTTAAAGACCTCACAATTGCATAAGTGCTAGCTTAAAGAGTTTCTAAGCTAAAGGGGTGTGTTAGATAGAATAAGCTGCGGTAAGGTTAGATCTGTACAATCGAGCAGGGACCACTTGGCTTGGCACACTAGCAAAATATCCGAAACTAACTGAACACAGTGGAGAATATAACAAAGAAAATAATAAATACTATCAAGTTGCATCAACATCTACTTATCATACCATCTGACAGGATCTTTCTATCCCTCTCGTGGAAAAAGATAACAAGACCCTAGAGATCCCCTATAGCCCTCTATTTAATATGTCTTGTAAAGAGTTGCTTGTCCTTTAGAAAGAGTTTACTAAATACTTAAATAAAGGCTTTATTTAAGTAAATAAGTCTAGCGCTGCTGCCCTAGTGTTATTTATTAAAAAATCTAGTAGAGGACTACGCTTCTATATTAATTATTAAGCCTTAAACGCTATCTTAAAGAAGGACTAGTATCTTTTTATTATTAATTAGTAAAACTCTTTAGCTCCTCGTAAAGGATAAATAGTTTAGTAAACTTAATATAATCTAAGCCTTTTATTAGCTTTTAATTGTAAAAGGCGAAGAATAGAAGATAGCGTTTAAAACTCAATTTATTTTTTATAAGTAGCTAGTAGTTCCTTTTAGCCTAGCCAATGCGCTAAGTAAGTTTTAGCAATATATTAACTAGGTACTAAGGGAGTACCTTAATAACTACTATTTAACGTATATAGACAACGTTCTTATCTTCTCTAGTAGCAGCTAAAAAGACCACGAAGAAAAAGTATATACTATAATTTAAAAGTTAGGGACTACAGGACTACATTTAAATATAAAGAAATTTAAGTTTTACGTTACAAAAACTAAGTACCTTAAATTTATTATAAAAGTTAATAAGAGCGTAAGCATAGACCTAGATAAAGTCTAAGTAATTTAAAACTAAAAGCTACTAATTTTAGTAAAGAAAGTCTAAAGCTTTATAGACTTAATAAACTTTTATTAAAGATTTATAGAAGACTTCTCTAGCATAGTAAGCCCCCTTATAAAGCTTACTAGTAAATAAGTAGAATTTATTTAGGAATAAGAGTAGTAGCACGTATTTAACTTCTTAAAAATAGTATTTTATATAGACCCCGCGCTACCCTACTTTAATCCTAAATAATAATTAGTACTAGAAGTAGATACCTTTAGCTAGTTAATTAGGGGATACTTCTTTTAGTATAATAATAATAGCATTCTGCTCCTAGTGGCTTACTTCTTAGTAAAGAATAGCCTGGCAAAATATAACTACGCTATCTATAATAAAGAGATACTTATAGTTATTAAATACGTAAATAAATAAGACTATATATATTAAGCAGTAAAGCACCTTATAGTCTATATTAATTATTAAAACCTTACGTATTTTGCTACTAAATAAAGGTTAGACGAATAATACGTTTAGTAAGTAAACACACTTATATATATTAATATAATATATATATATAGACTAGCGTTAGTAAACTCTAGGACAAACGCTTTCTACTAAGGAGACTAAAACTTACTAAAAGATAGTAAAAATAATAGATTAAAGTTAAGGCACTTTATGCTTTTTTAAAAAACTACTAAAAGAAATAGCTTAAAGTCTTTTATCCCCTAAATACTTATTATTATAGAGGAACCTAACTGCACTAAAGTAGATAAAGACCTAGTACTTACTTACCTAATACGCCTTAACCTATCTATAGTAACTGTTTAAGGAGGCGATAACCTTGCTAAGCGACGTAAACTAGACTTTAACACTATATAGTAAGAGGTAGAACGCGATAAAGATAGCGCGTATAGTAAGATAAAGGCCTATATTAAGAACGGGCTTAAGAAGTTCGAATCTAGGTAGAAGTTATCTATTAGTATCTTAGAATGTAGTATAGATAACGAAGGGTGCCTATACTATAGGTTAAGATAATAGTTACTAAAATTAGAATTTTTATAAATAAAGCTTACCTACTTCGCAGAAAAGAGGAAACTTAGAGAGTAGCATATTTACTAATTATAGATCCTAAGTAATATAAATATAACGTTTATCTATTACTTAGGATTAATAAATTTAAAAGTAGACGCGCTATCGCGTAAGGTGTAGAATTTACTTGTAAAAGTAAATAATAAGAGGCTAAAGTTTTAAGAGTTATAGTTATTAATATAAATTTTAAATGATAATAGCTATAAGGTATTTTAACTATAAAAGCCTATTAAGAATCTCCTTCTAGACTTACCTATACGCGTACGGATCGTAGTTATAAAAAGCTACGTATAAACTAGAGCTAAGGCACTAGAGGTGCTATTTAAATTATGTTATAAGACGCTCACACCTTGGTCCGATCCGGGTTAAGGCGGTAAGGTTAAAGTAGTACTTTATAGATTATTTAGTAGTATAAGTTAATGCGACAATTTAGCGCGTGGCTATATAATCTAATCTTATAATAAATAAGATAACTATTAGTCTATATAGGAGAACGTACTTGCATAAAAGATTTGTAAGTTAATTATTAAAAGCGTAATATAAGAAATTATTTAGCATATATCCCTAGCCTACTTAGTTACTTAGTACTACTAATTAATTAAGTAATTACGTAATCGCGGGGCTAGCTCCTTAGCGTGTCTATTAAAGTTATTTTAATTATAAGTCTTATTAAGCGCTTATTCCCTTCTTTTTATTTTTAGTTTATAATACTATCTCCCCTTTTAGTTTCTATCCTTAAAGAGTTATGCCCGCTAATTATTTGTCTAGCACTTATCGTCGCTGTAAGCTTATTACTATTATTTGTAAGGGGCTGCGCAAAGGTTGCCGATGCCTGGTAACAGGATTGTATTTGATGAGGAGCAAACTATCTATAAGTAAGGCCAAACTTATATGTGCGCTGTTATTGTCAAGATGATTTAAGAGATTTCTAAGGCCCTACTTAGTCTAAAGGAGCACTAAGAGTTTCACTAAGGGTTTTACTAAAGAATAGTACAACAAGGCATCTAGCCTATTACATTACCCCCCTCCTCTCTTATAGCGTCTAGATAAAGGTTATCAGATCCACGCCAAAACCCTGCAGGAAGAAGTCGTGTATTAGGGTCTTAATATAGCTCTATAAATTACTCCTATTAAATCTTCGCTTTAGTATTTTGGAGGTTTTTAGCTAGCTCTATAGTTGGTAGGTGGTAGCCTTTCTATTTTACTTTATACCACCACTTCCATCCCCGTCCGCGTTGTCGGCATACTTCTGCTAATATATCTTCTACTTCCTACATATCTGCGCCATTAGTATCTACCTAAATTAGCAGTGGCTAGTCGTTGTCCTTTATTTAGCTTGGTAAGGGGTCTAATGCTGCTAGTTAGAGTCAGTTAACATAGAAAATATTATAAGGGCCTAAAGGTGTATTTAGTTAAACTATATGCGTGTTTATTACCTTAATAACTATGTACTTCGCGCTCCTCTAGTCTAGCTTCTTTAATTTTCGGCCTGTAGCAAACTGCTTATCTAATTTCAGCCATACTTTGTCGCCAACGCGGAGGTGTGGCGCTTCTTGGCGATGCCTATTAGCTTGACGTTCCTGCTCTTGCTGTTCCTGTTCCATAGATGCTTGCGCAAGTTCTACAAGGTAGCGTAGTTTAGTAACAATAGACTCGGCTTTCTCGCGGTCAGACCTCTCATGTGTAGTGTACTTTCTGCGATTGGCGCCCGCAGGTATCTCTAGCTGTAGTGGGTTGATATTATACCCATGCTGAAGGAAGAAAGGAGATATCCTTGTCGTTGTTACGTCTCGTCCTTTAATTGCAATTTGTGCTAGCGGGCAGAGAGGTGCCCAGTCATTTTGAGCCCAGCTGACAAAGGCTTTTATGTATGTCTCCTATGTGCTGTTCATGCTCTCTATTGCTCCATTAGTTTAAGTATAGAATGCTGTGGATAATCACCGCTTAATTTGAAGAATCTTGCAAAGTCTTATTTAGAACACGCTAATAAATTAGCTGCCTTAATCTAACGTAATTGCATCAGGAATCTAATAGTAGGTAATAATATACGTAATAAACGCTTACACTACCGTCTCTATTTCTAGGTTTGCTAGCGGCACAAACACGACGTCTTTACTTAGGCGATTAGTAATAACTATAAGGTTTATGTTGCCGTTGCTCTCTGGCAAGCCCTTAACAAAGTCCATTAAGATCTCCTTCTAGATTTGTTCGGGCACTGGCAGGGGTTTTAAAAAGCCTTGTAGACTATCTCTCCACGGTTTTGTTCTTCCGCATATATCGCAGTTCCGTATATATCGTCGAATATTGTTAGACATTCCTGGCCAAAAGAAGTCTCTTGCAATTATCTTGTATGTAATCTCTCTGCCAGGGTGCCTAGTAGCCACAGAACAGTGTATCTGCTCAATAATAGACGTTCGTAGGGGTTCGTGATTTGGTACCTATTTTCGTCCTTAGAAGTAGAGCACTTGGTCCTTAACCTTATATTCTATAATTAAGTATTTAATCTAGAGTGTAATAGGGAATTTCTATTATTTACTTTCCATAGCTTAGCGTGCTTCTTGATAAACTAGGTCTCTCTTAATTAACTTAACTTAGAGGTTCTTAATAGTATCTTGATTTCGTGTGTCTTCTTAAGTATTTCCTTGAATTACGGCGGGTAGAGCACGAACTTTTATAGACATTACTATAATACCTGTCTCTTTATTAGTGTCGTCCAATTCCTTATAGTACGATGTAGTGGGCTTTAAGACTTGTACGAGTCTCCTCTGCAGTCGGTTATCGCTAGTGTCTGCGGGTAGATCCTGCTCTTGCCGGGATAATGCGTCTGCTCGGATATTTTGCTTGCCTGGCCTGTAGAGGATCTCCATATTATATCTGCCTAGGATAAGCGACTAGCGAACCTGTCTCTCGTTTAACATTCGCGGCTTTATAAAGTACTCTAAGTTCTTGTAGTTAGTAACCACCTTAAACTTTTCTACTAATCAAAGTTTAGTATCCTATTCTTTAAGTCCTCTAATAACTACTAGTAGTTCTTTATTATAGATTTTATAGTTGCATTTGGCAAGCGTGTTCTTTCTTAAGAAGTAGGCATAGGGACGTAGGATTCCGTTCTTATTGTATTAAGATAGTACTCTAATAGTAATATAACTAGACAAGTCGCATTCTATAACTGTATCGCGGTCTGCTTAGAACTAGGCTAACACTGGTTCGGATATAAAGACTTTCTTAAGTGTATTAAAGGCCTTCTATTCCTCTGCTATCTATCTAAAGGTAACGTTGCCTGTAAGTCTTGTAAGGGGAGCGGCAATTTGGCCAAAATTTCAAATAAATCGTTAATAGAAATTAGTAAAGCCTAGAAAGCTTCGTACGCTCTTAATAGTCTTTGGCGCCTCCTAATCCTTAATAGCTTTAACCTTTTTTAGGTCCATGCGTGTGCCCTTCCCAGCTTTAATAATAAAGCTAAGATACTTTATAATCTTGACCTCAAACTCGCACTTCTTAATATTAAGATACAACCTAGCTTCTTTTAGCTATATAAGCACTTTGTTAACTTGCTCGCGATATTTCTAGAGAGAACTATTTGTGTAGATAAGGATATTATTAAGATACGCTGTGTAGAAATCGTCTAAATATTTGTAGAGTATCTAGTTAATATACCGTTGGAATGTGCTAGGGGCATTCGCTAGTCTAAATAGTGTAACAAGCTATTTAAATAATCCAAAACGTGTTTAGAAAGCTATAAGCCACTCGTCCCCTTCTCGGATTCGGATCTTGTGGAAGGCTATAATAACGTCTAGTTTTGTAAACCACCTCGCCTTTATAATATTATTTAAAGTCTCGTGGATAAGTGGTAGGGGATACTAGTCCTTCTTCGTTAAGGCGTTTAGTGCTCTGTAGTTAACACATAGTCGTAGTCCACCTCCTGGCTTCTTTATAAATAAGATTAGCGATGCAGTAGGTGAATTGCTTACTTATATAAAATCTTTGTTAAGTAGAGATGTAAGTTCCTTCCGTAGCACTAGAAGCTCTCCCTTTAACATGTTATATAAAGGTCCCTAAGGGGCTTTAGGCTTCTTTTCTTCCTTCTCTTCTAGCTTAATTGCGTGGTTAATTCCAGGTTAATGCGGCGGCAATTTGCTTACTTTCTTAAGATTAAAGAGCGTTATATGCTTCCTCTAGTGCTTAGGAACTAGAGATAGGACGTTAATCTTTAGCTTAGGCGCTAAGGCCTTGTTAATATCTGCTAGCGAGGCGGCGAATATCTTTATAGCTCCCCCTAGATTCTTGTTTTTGCTCTAAGCCATTTTTATTAATTGCTAGAATTCTATGGCGCTAACCTTTTAAATCTCTAGTGGGTGGGCCTTGCCTTCTTAACTGCGGATTCTAATACCTAGAGCGCGCAGGTATATTAACTTCTTTATAAGAGTAATAGTAACTTGGTTCTAATTCATCTACGGACGTCCTAGGATAATGTCCTCTTTAGCATTATTTAGCGTGATATACGCAAATCTAGTCTTAGTGTAGCTATTTATATTAAATGTAAACTTTGTAACTTCGTTAACCTAGCTAACTTAATCGTTTACCCCTATAATAGGCTTTCGTGGAATCGCTATGCGCTCGAGTTTGGCTTGTCTTATAAAGGAACAGGTTATAAGGGCGTAGGAGAGGCATCTAGAGTTAATTAGTGCTAAGGTGTAATTAGTTTAATTGACTAGTACATGTACTGTGAGCGGGGGTGCTAGCATGTTTTTCTTTTTAAACTTATCCTATTCTGTCCTTGTGTTCTTGCTTACTCGTGAAGGCTCCTAATCACGACTTTAACTAGGAGCTACTTTTTTTCTAACTTATTATTATTTACTACTATCGCGTCGTTGTTATCTTTTGCCTTTAATTTGGTTTTCGCTTTCACGGCTCGAGTTAGCTGTCGCTTAGGATTCTAAGTAGCTTTTAAAGTGTAAGACTTAATTTAGTGGCCTTTCTTTCTATATTATAAACATAATCTATTATCGCGTTGTTAATTAATTTCTTTTTAAGGGACTTATTTCGCTCGTTGCATTTGTGTTCTACTCGGTTCCTAGTCTATAGGATTAGCAGAAACATTACTTAAGGTGGTATTCTATAGTAGTGCGTCTCTCTTCTTACTGCTTAGCTTTAACCGCTATAGATTGTCTAATATAGTAGCAATGTGTAATTATATCTCCTTAATTGTAGTGCTCTTAGGAAAGATGGTGCCTGTAAGGGTAGTCCGTAACTTATAATTAAGAGCGTGTAGGAACATGCTCTTTAGGATAGTATAGTTAAATAGGCTAGCTATTAGAGCTTCTTTGTTAAAGTCCTAAATAAAGTCGCGTACGTTGTGTGTTTTTTATTACATGTTCTAAAGCTTACTCTTTACAGTCTTAGCTATGTGCGCGTTCTTAAACGCTCTATTAAGATACTAAAAGAACTAATTAAGCGTGCTAGTTACGGCGTAAATAGATACCTATGGGAAGATACGTGCTCTGGCATTACCTATTATACGACTAAAAGTGTAGTCGATCGCGAGTTAGTCTATATAGAACTATTAAGTCTTTGACCTTAGCTTTGCTTTAATTTAGTATTTTCATGGTAAATACTAGCTTCGAGTTCTATTAAATGCCTTAGGGTCCTTAAGTCCTTTTGGTTTGTACGCTGTCGCAGGTGTCGCAAGTGTTGTAGGTGCTGTAGGTGTCGCGGGTGTTATACTAGTAGTAGTCGCAGTAGGTGCTAGGATATTAGTACTTTTAATTCTTGCTATTCGCGCTGTAAGTTTACCTATCTATACTATTATCTACTGCATTATTGCTTCGATACTTGAGTTTAGTAGTGTTAGTATTGTTTGCTAAGATTGTCCTTTATTATCTTATTAAGCGTTTAAAGCTCCGTGATAAGTGCTAGTCTCTATCTTACTGCGTTCGTCGTAGTGCTCGGGCAGGCGTTTAACTGTCAAAGGTCCCTGCACTGGCGTTGCTTGTCGTTGTGGTGCTTGGGCAGGCGTTTAACTGTTAAAGGTCCCTACACTAGCGTCGCTCGTCGTGGTACTCGGGCAGGCGTTTAACTGTTAGAGGTCCTTGCACTAGCGTTGCTTGTTATAGTAGTGCTTACTACTTAGAAGCAGGTCTTGCAAGTTGTTCCGTTAGGGTAGCTAAGGATTAACTATATAGCTTAGTTTGTTACTGCTTACTACTTAGAAGCAGGTCTTGTAATTAGTCCGTTAGTAGAGCACTAGGGGACGGCCACACTAGCTACTTAAGGGTAATTAAATATAAAATATAAGGGGCTACGCAAAGGTTGCTAATGCCTAGTAATAGGATTATATTTAATAAGGAGTAAACTATCTATAAGTAAGGCCAAACTTATATGTGCGCTGTTATTGTTAAGAAGATTCGAGAGATTTCCAAGGCCCCACTCAGTCTGAAGGAGCACTGAGAGTTTCACCGAGGGTTTTACCGAGGAACAGTACAACAAGGCATCTAGCCTATTACATTATTAAGGCATATGGAACTATTATAGTGTTAAAATACTTAAACTGTAAGGCATACTTGCGCGTTTATAAAGTGTCTATTTATTCTAGGAAGTGTAGTAAGTGCCTAACGAGAGGCGCTTAGTATAACGTAGCTATTACTTACAACGAGTTTTCTTATCTAGTAGCTAAAAAATAAAAATTAAATGCACAGATACTAAAGGTGCGAAAGGAGCAAGATACTACGTTTAAGACTTTACGTATAGCTTATACGAAAGAAGAGAGTTTATTAAAATAATTAGCTTTTAATACGAAGCGTACTAAGGAGGTAATTACTATTAAAAGTATTACTTTAGAGGAGCTAGATAGGGATCTAGCCTAGCCTACCTAACCTGCTATTCCTACTAAGCTAATTCTTACTATTTAATTAATTATAGAAAAGCTTCCTTCTAACTTCTAAGATAATTTATTCTACTATTATCCTAGTTCTTTAGTCTTAGTGTTCCTAGGTTTTTTTTTATAGAAATCCTCTATTGCTATGCTATAGTTAGTAAGATTTTTTACTAGTTTTTATGTATTATAGCCCTTTGGCTATCCTTCCTATTTTACTAAGTACTTATACTAATATTTAATTTTCTGTAGGTCTCTAATTACTTTAACCTCGTATTCTTTATCCTTAAGTTCTAGGTATAACTTTAATTTGGCGTCTAGTAGTGCTAGTTTTAACAGTAACTTATAGAAGACTAGGTATATACGTGTATCTATAGGTAATTATAGTTTAAAATTAACTAAACCTCTAACTTCTTAAATTTTAAATAGTTCTTTTTAAAGATTATTTAGTTTCTTACTTAGCTACGTTATCTTAAGAAATTTTATAAAAGGAGAACTCTATCTCCCTTCTTAAAGGTTAGTCCCTTAATCCTTTTCTTATTCGCGTTTTTTACTATTAATATATTTTACTAAGTAATATTTTTACGTAGCGTCTCGTGCAAGTCCTTTATAAGTTCCACTTTTTTAGCTATATTTTTCGCGATGCTTTCGATGTCTAACGGATTCTGGTGAGCTATTGGCTCATATTCGTGGTTGGCATAGTATGGCGAATATCCCGTAGTCGCTAATTTTATGCTATTATATACCAGTTAAGCTATTAGCTACAGCTCGACCTAATTATCTTATAGCTTATTTATATATATATAAAGGTATTATTCTAGTGATTAGTTAGTTTGTTCTATTTATCTATCTATTTCTAGGTAGAAGCTCGTCGTGTTCCTTAAATAGGTCTATAAATTCTTAGTATTCTGCCGGCAGACTAGGGTTTTCGTTAACTATCTTCGCTAATTATACCTATAGACAGTATACCTATTCTAGGTATTACTATAGAATCTTATTTATCTTATAAACTAATATCTTTTATATTATAAATGTCTAGTTCTCTTTTCTCTTCTATGGTTCCTAGAGTTTCCTTTCTACTATAACTCTACTTAAGTCGTCGTAGGTAGTTTTTTAGGTAGAATTATCCTTATAAGCTAATCTATTTCTAGATTATATTACTTAAGCCATTTATAACTAATAATAGCTTCTATGTCTCCTATCTTGGCGATAGTAAAGACATGTTAGCTTTTTAGGCCTTTAATATTAACCTGTACTAGCGCCGTTTCTAAGCGTAATTAACTATTACTATATTCTTATAATTAGGTTTAATCTATAAGTCCTATTTGTAATAGTATTCTTTTATTACGATAGGGTATATCGTATCTTTTAATTACTTTTAGGGCTATTAGATACGCGTCTATCCCTAGATTAATAAGTACTTTAACACGATATCTATATATTATAATATTCTTAATTAGGCGCTTCTCCACTTAGCGAGTATTGTTATGAGGCGCTCACACCTTGTTTCGATCCGGGTTAGGGCGGTAAGGTATCATAGTGCTTTATAAATTATTTAGTAGTATAAGTTAATGCGACACTTAGCGCGAGGCTAGATAATTTAATTTTATAATAAATAAAATAACTATTAGTTTATATAGGAGAACGTACTCGCACAGAAGATATATAAGTTAACTATAAGGAGTATAATAAAGGAAACTGTCCTGTATATATATCCTCCTTGTCCTATAGAATCCCACGATGTCCCATACCCTGGCGCCGCGGGAACCTATGGGATTTCCTGGGACGTTACGTGATCGGAGGGTCACGTGGTCCTATAGTGTCCCATGGTCTTAGCGTCTAGGACAGCCTGGGACGTTATGTAAGCCTAAGGTAGGGCCCGGATGCCGTCATAAGGCTCTCCGTCCCATCGTCGACTTCTAGATCGTAACACTATCCTCCTCCTTCCTTTACATGTCCTTATGCAGTAGCTAATATCCTCTTAAAGTTTTCTTTATTATTATTCTATTAAAGATTAAATAAATTTAATTAGTTAGATTACTATAGTATCCTGCAAATACTACGCGAAGAAGGGCCTAACTTATAAGCTATTTTCTCTTAAGACGTAGTGTAGTAACTATTATAAGAATAGTATTATAAAGTATAAGCTAGTAAAACTTATAGTTCTAAATTTTTTCTTAATTAATTTTAAGGTGGATAGGCTTAAGCGCCTAGAAGAGGCAATAGTAATTAAAAAAAAGGTAGCTATAGTAGCCCTTTAGGCTACTTATAGTAAAAGGAAAAAGTTACTAAAGTAAAAGTGTTTACTTAAGGAGCATAAAGGAAAGCTCCTTACTAACTTAATAAAATTTATTAAGGAGATTAAACGTCTTAAGGGGATAAAATTATTAGGCTAGAATATTACTTAACTAGAAAAGGGTTTTATACCTAGCTTTTTTATTTTAGACTAGTTTGTCTATCCTCCGCCTTTTAATTCTAATAATTTTAAACCTTTAGCCTTAGCTTTCTTAGATACTCTTAGTAAAACTTCTTTAAGGCCTTTTTATAGTTAGTAAGGTTCCTTGCTTGTTTCTACGTATTATAGCTCTTTAGCTATCCTTTTTATTTTACTAAGTACTTATACTAATACCTAATTTTCTATAAATTTTTAATTGCCTTAACCTCGTACTCCTTATCCTCGAGTTTAAGTTATGTTTTTAGTTCGGCGTTTGGTGGTGCTAGTTCTAATAAGGACTTATAGAAAACTAGGTGTATTTGTGTATCTATAGGTAATTATAGTTTAAAATTAACTAGTCTTCTAATTTTTTAAATTTCGAATAGTCCTTTTTAAAAGTTATTTAGTTTTTTACTTAGTCTTATTATCTTAAGATTTTTTTATAAGAGGAGGACCTTATCCCCCTTCTTAAAAGCTAGTTCCTTAATCCTTTTTTTATTTACCTGTGTTACTATTTGCTCGTTACGTTACGTAATGTTTTTTATAGTGTTTTATATAATTCTTATATAAGCCTTACTTTATTAGCTGCGTCTTTTATAATGCTTTTAATATCTAACGGGTCCTAGTAAGTTATTAGCTCATACCCGTAATTGGCGTAGTACGGCGAGTATCCTATAGTTATTAATCTTGTGCTATTATATGCTAGTTAAGCTATTAGTAATAGCTTAACCTAATTATCTTAAAGCTTATTTACGTATATTTAGAGGTACTATTCTAGCGTTTAGTTTGTTTGCTTAGTTTAACTATTTGTCTTAGGGTAGAAGCTTGTCGTAAGCTTATATTTAATTCCTAATTTATCTATAAACGTGGTCTAATACAATAATATAAATATCTTAGCCTTATCTATAATAAACTTATTAGGTCGTTTAACCTGCGATATTAGTTCTCGCTCTATTACGTAGGCTAATTTTTCTACTAATATAACTTCTTTAATTAGTATAAATCTTAACTCCTTAGTAAGTTAATAAATTATAACTAAAATTAAGTTATAGAGATCCTTATTCCCTAGTGCTAGTAATACTAGTAGCTTTATAATAAAGTCTATAGTTACACTAGACTATGCCCTTAGGGGTGGCTTTAGTAGCTATAAGAGGCTATAGGGCTTATATCTCTTAGGCTTATTTTTATAACAGGCTAAATAGTTGCCTAGAACCTTTTATACTGCCTAGCGTAGTCTAGGGATAGCGTATTTGTTCGTAATTTAACGCGTTGTTTTAGCGATCCATAGGTGTCCTTAGTCTTTATCTTTATATAGCTTTTTAATTAGCAACAGAGCTATCTGCTTGCTAATTTAGATGCGGTTTTAGTAGTCTCGTATTATTAATTTTATAGCTTAGTAAAGGTTATACGCTTGGCGGTCTTTATTCGTAAGCCTACTATAGTCCTATATCCTATTTATAGCTAGCCTATAATAGGTAAAGTCTACGCGTCGCACCTCTAGTGCTGGCGTAGGCTATATTTTATTATAGCAAAGGGTTCTATCCTTCGTGTAGGTTAGGATTACGATATAGTAACTACTATTATCTTTTTTTATAAGATCTAATTATCTACTAAGTGCGTCTACCGCAGCGTTTACATTTCTTAGTAAATACGTAATATAAAAGTTAAATTCTACTATTTATTCTAACTATTTAGCTTATTATTAATTAAGCTTTTTAGTCGTTGTAAAGCGCGTAAAATTAAGATAATTAAAAAATACCTCTATTTAGTATTTAGCTCCCTTAAGCTATACTTCTTATTACTTAATATAGTTAATAATAGCTAGTAGTTCTTTATTATAGATCTGATAGTTAAGCTCTGCTCCTAAGAGTTTCCTTACGTAATAAAAGACTAGTCTCTACTTTTTATTATTATATTTTTATAGTATTACGGCCTCTAGCGCATAATTTAATGCGTTTATGTAGATATAATATTATTATTCTAGGTCGTATATCTATAGTAGGGGTGCCATTAGGAATAGGCGCTTTAGCTATTTAAAGGCTTACTTCTTTACTTCCTGCAAAGGTCGCTATTTTCCTGTTTTTATAAGTTTTATTAGTAGAGTAGTGACCTTTAAGTAGTTCCTAATAAATTTGCGATAGAAGTTAGTAAAGCCTAAAAAGGATTAGATATTCTTTACTAATTTAGGTAATAATTATTCTTCTATTATCGCGATCTTCCTTAGGTCCATTTTAACACCTTCTTAGGATATTACAAATCCTAGGTATTCTGTTTCCGTGACGTGGAATTTATATTTCTTAGGGTGTAGGAGTAATCTATACTCTTATAACTTTTATAACACCTTGCGAACATGTTCCTTATATTCTTTTAAGGTTCTGCTTAAGTATATTAATATATCGTTAAGGTAGGCCGTGCAGAATACGTCTAAGTATTTATATAATACTTAATTTATAAGTTCCTAAAAAGGTTACTAGTGTATTAGTTAGCCCTATTAGTATAACTATATACTTAAAGAGGCTATATCGTGTGTAGAAAGCTATTTTTTATTTATAACTTTTTACTATTTAGATCCTGTAGAATCTATTCTAGACGTTAAATTTCGTAAACTATTTAGCTCCTTAGAGTCAATCTATAAGCTCCGTTATTAGGGGTAATAGGTAGTAGTTTTTAACTATAATAGTATTTAGCTATCTATAATCTACGTAGAGTTATAGCCTGCTGTCTTTCTTTTAAATAAAGAGTATAGGGAAGGCCGTAAGACTCTAACTAAATCTTTACTTTCTTAAGCGTAGATTCTTCTATATTAGCTCCTTTAACTCTTTTTCTTATTTATAGGTAAGGGGCCTTAGGCGTTCTAACTATAGTTTAGCTTCTTTTACTAGTAGTATCTCGTAATCCTACTCCTTATATTTAGGCAGAATAGTCTTATTATGTTCCTTAAATAGGTCTGCGAATTCCTTATATTCTTCTAATAGACCTAGGTCCTTAGAAACTATCTTGGTTTTCCGGACCTATATGCAGTGCACCCGCCCTAGGTATTATTTTAAAATCCTATCTATCTTATATATAAATATCTCTTATATCTTAGATAGTTTATTCTTCTTCCTTGCCTAAGGTTCCTAGAGAGTTTTCCTTTTGCTAGGGCTTACTTACCTAAGCCATCGCTAGTAGGTTTCGGGGAAGGATCGTTCGTTTAATCTAGTCTATTTATAGATTATATTATTCTAGCTATTTATATCTAACGATAGCTTTAATATCTCCTATTTTTATAATAGTAAAGACGTGTTAGCTTTCTAAGCCTTCTATATTAACTTATACCGGCGCCGTCTTAAAGCGCAGCCAACTATCACTATATCCTTATAATTAGGTTCTATCTATAAGTCCTATCTATAGTATTGTCTTCCTATTATAATATAGTATATTATATTTTTTAACTACTCGTAGGATAATTAGACACGCGTCTACCCCTAGACTAATAAATACTATAACACGATACCCGTGTACTATAATATTCTTAATTAAGCGTTTCTTAACTTGGCAAGTGTCTACTTAATAAGCTATAATAATTATACTATTACTAGTGTGGCTCGTTGCCTAATAATAATCTAGTTTTTTAAGTCCTTAGACTTATTTTAGACCCCCTACGAGGCTTCTACCTCCTAGATCTAACCCTTAATTTAGGCTAGCTTTAAGACTTCTTTAATCCTATACTATTTATATTATTATTAATATAGTGCATAGGTTTCTCAGATCCTATTAAACTTATATACTCCCTAATTCTTATGCTGCGGGCAATTTAGGGTAAAGCATTTATTCTAGGCTAATACATTATGTCTTAGGTAGCTATCTAAAGAGGCTACCTTTTTTTATAGGCTTAAGTGCGTAAAGTACTATAGGTTATATTAGTCCTATCTAATTAATAAGTGGTCCGCGTCTCTTCCTAGCTATATATTCCTTATTATTATACTAGTGTCGCGGGGGTCTAGACCCTAAGGGAACTAGCCTATTTTAAATTTCTATTATCTATGTAGTTCGCAGGTAATATTAAAGCATTAATACTAGCTATTCTACTTATAGTACTTAGCCTAATAGATAGGAAAGTGCTTATAGTAGTTATTAAGTACTACTGCACATCCAACAGGTGTCGTCCGCCAACCATTAGAAGATCTAGTATTCCTGGAGGGTTTTTCGTCCCTCCCCCTATTCTTCTACTAGCTCGGGGATTTCTTGCGTAAGATCCACCTCCTCTGCTTCTGCTGGCGTGAGAGTGGCCATGGCCACTTGTAGGAGGTTGGTCGTATTGACCTTGGTTTCCTGACCTTCGCAATCTTTGGCGAAGTGACCCTGTTTGCCACATCGGAGGCAAGCTTTGTCCTTAAACCTCCGTTCTCGTTCTTCCTACGAGATGCCGTTTCTACCCTAGTAGCCCTTCTTGGGTTTGTACGGCTGCTTTCCTCTTCCGTTTTTCTTTTTGTACCATCGGGCTTCGTTAGTCATAATGACGTCTCCGTCCCTATCTCTTCTTGAGGGTCGGCTATTGTTTTCTTTTCTAGAGAGCAGTTAGGTACCATGCTATTTTTCCAGCTTTCGCTTATATAGGCGATGATCTACTTTAATAGCGTTATTAATAAGTTCTTTTAGATTATTAGCCTTTTTTTAGTAGACTAGCTTATTCTTAACTATTTCCTTTAGTCTATTATAGTAGGTAATTATAAGTAAGGCTTTTCCTTAACTATTAAGTTTTATTATAATCTATTTAAACTTTAGCGTGTAAAGTACTACTAACTTTTCTTAACGTAGGCGTTAGAGACGTATTTTAGCCTAATATTCTTTATTAATTATACTAAATATCCTTTTTATAGCTTTATAATAAGACTTTAAGTTTTTAAAAGCGTCTTTAGTAGTATCCGTATTATAATCCTCTAGCTTACTATTTTTAAGAAAGTTATTAATTATTAGTCTAGTCTATATAGGTACCTTATCCTATATATTTATATAGGTAACTGAGATTTTATCTTATTTTATATTAAACCTTCTTAGGTTATAGTAAATAAATAGTTCTATCTATATTAAAAACGTTCCTAGGTGACCCTTTCTAGTGTAGGGTTTAGGCTTTAGAACCTTTAATTAATACTTTACTTTCTTTTAGGTGCTTATTTTCTTATTTATATAATTAATAATTTCTTAGAGCTAAGCTATTTAAGTCCTTTACTTAATAATTACTTTTTATAGCATCTTTTCCTTAGGTGCTAAGGCTATAGTAGTTAAACTAGATCTTACTATTATACTATAAAGTAGTTAAAGTGTTATAAGTTGCTTATACCTTATTCTAATCTAAATTAGGGTAGTAAGATATTATAGTGCTTTATAAATTATTTAGTAGTATAAGTTAATGCGACACTAAGCGCGAGGCTAAATAATTTAATCTTATAATAAAGTAAGATAACTATTAGTCTATATAAGAGAACTTACTTATATAGAAGATATATAAGTTAACTTTAAGGAGCATAATAAAGGAAACCGTCCTATATATATATCCTCCTCGTCCTATAAAATCCCACGTTGTCCCATATCCTGGCGTCGTGGGATCCTATGGGATTCTCTGGGACGTTACGTGATCGGGGTCACGTGGTCCCACGGTGTCCCATGGTCTTGGCGTCTGGAATAGCCTGGGACGTTACGTAAGCCTGAGGTGGGGCCCAAATGCCGTCATAAGGCTCGCCGTCCCACCGTCGACTTCTGGATCGTAACAAGTATCTACCTAATAAGCTATAATAATTATACTATTACTAGTATAGCTTATTACCTAGTAATGCTTTAGTTTTTTAAGTCTTTAGGCTCGCTATCTAGGCCCATAGCTTCCTAAATTTAGTTCTTAACCTAAGCTAGTTTTGAGATTTCCTTAACCTTATACTGTTTATAACGTTAGTAGTATATACTATAGGCTTTTTTAATTTTATTAGTTTTATATATTCCTAGAATCCTATGTTAAAAGTAATTTAAAGTAAGGCATTTATGTGCTGCGAGCGCGTGGTAGCTTAGTTAGTGCTTAAAGGAGGCTACTTCCTCTTGCAGGCTTAGATACGCTAAGCACTATACGCAACACTTGTCCCACTAGATAGACAGGTAGGTCTTGTGTCCTGTCTAAGTCACTCCTGTAATGTTCTTTTGGTCATGGGGGGTCTATGCCGCGTGGGAACCATCCGATTGCATATTTCTACTAGGCATGGATTTCACAAGTATTTTTAAAGCACCTATACTAACCATTCTACTTATAGTATTTTACTTAATAAAGTAGAAAGTGTTCGTAGTAGTTATTAGGTATTTTACACTATTCTTTACCTAACTAATAATAGTCTAAATTATTAAGGGTGCGAGCTTCCTTAGCTTATCTTTTATAATATTATTAGTATTTCTTTTTAATATATTACTACTACTCTACAAGTGTGTATTACTTCACTCTTATAATTTAGTATAAATAGTGTACTAAGACCGCTTATATTTTCTTTACTGGGTAATAAGAATCCTAAGCGTGTAGTCTTTATACTACTATATTTTAGGTACATTAAGGTAGGTAGTATAGCCTACTATTATATACCTAACATGTTTTTTTTTACTAGTTAGCTAAAGATATTATATTTTCGTAGAACTATTTATTCTTTTCTTGCTTTATTAAGTTATAGATTTCCTACGTAAGGTCCTTAATTTTATTAACTAGGGTATAGTTAGTTATTACTATATTAAGGAGGTTAGTTGCGTTAACCTCTATCTTCTACTTCTTATAGTCTCTTGTAAAGTACCCTTATTCTTTACAATAAAAGCATGATTTATCCTTATATTATTATTATTTCTCATTAGGAGATATAGAGTTCTTACCCTGCCTAGGTCCTCTAAACTTTTAGTTCTAGTTAGCCTATTTCCTGTGCTAACAAGCTTTATTAGCTATAATAATATTTTTATCTTTATCTTAGATTATAGACTGCGCGTAGTTTTTTAGTTTCGTAAACACGTGCCCTTTACGTTACTTATCTATTTTTCTTTTATATAAGTAATTATTTACTTATATAGCTTAGTTAATAAGTTTCTCTAGGTCGTTAGGCTTTTCTTAATAGACTAATTCGTCCTTAACAGCTTCCTTAAGCCTATTATAGTGGGTAATTATAAGTAGGACCTCGTCCTATCTAACTAGTTTTACTTTAATTTATTTAAACTCTAGCGTATAAAGTACTTCTAACTTTTCCTAGTATAGACGTTAGAGGTAAATGTTAGCCTAGTGTTTTTTATTAATTATACTAAATATATTTTATATTTTATTACGAAAGGTTTCCTAATTCTCTATAGCTTACTTTATAGTATTATTATAATCCTCGAGTTTATTATTTTTAAAGAAGTTATTAATTATTAGCCTAGCCTACTTTGCTACCTTGTCTTGCATATTTATGCAAGTAACTAAGATCTTATCTTTGTTAATTTTAAATTTTCCTTGGTTATATTAAATAAATAATTCTATAATTATTAGGAACGCTCCTAGATATCTCTTGCTATTATAAGACTCCAGCTTAAAGATCCTTAGCTATTATTTTACGTCCTCTTAAGTATTTATTTTCTTATTTATTTAGTTAATAATCTTTTAAAGTTATGTAATCTATGCCGCTTACTTGTCTATAACTTCTCTTAGAGTCCTGTCTAGGGTTAGTACTGTAGCTAGGATGCTAGTAGGTCCTGCTATATTGTACTTAGTAGGTAGTTAAAATGTTATAAGGCGCTCACATCTTAGTCTAATCTAGGTTAGGGTAGTAAGGCTAAAGTAGCATTTTATAAATTATTTAGTAATATAAGTTAATGTAACAACTTAGCGCGTAGCTATATAATCTAATCTTATAGTAAATAAGATAACTATTAGTCTATATAGGAGAACGTACTCGTATAGAAGATATATAAATTAACTATAAAGAGCGTAATATAGGAAACTATCTAGTATATATCCCTAGCCTGCGTAGTTACTTAGTACTACTAATTAACAAAGTAGTTACGTAACCGCGGGACTAGCTCCCTAACGTGTCCGTTAAGGTCGTCCTGATCGCGAGTCCTATTAAGCGCCTATTCCCTTCCTTCCGTCCTTGGTTCGTAACAAATTAAATAACTTAAATAAAATCTTCCTTATTTTAGAGTAAAAAAATAAAAGTATTTATACTAAATAACTTAGTAGCCCAGCCTTAGCTAGGCTAAATAGAAGCACCCGCTAATTAAAAATATTATAAGTAAAAGTAAAAGCTAATACTTTTAATAAGAAATTTCGCGCTGTAAAAACTATAGTCTAGAAAGGATAAAGGAAATTCCTATCAATACTAAAGATTAAGGTAGTAATCAAGGAGTGCTAGATAAACAGCGCTAGATTCTTTTACTATAAAGGACGCCGCTAGGTACCTAATTTAGAACCGCTACGCACTTATTTAATAGTCACGGCATATACCCCACTAACCTTAGGCTATTCTAGGAGGGAAAACACGTATAAGATCTTAGACTAAGACTTTTTCTTCCCTAGGATGTTAGACTATATCTAAAAGTACGTCTAGAATTATAATGTCTGCTATAAGACAAAGGTTTAGCGAGAGCTAAAGTAAGGGCTACTTAAACCTTTATATATACTAAAAAATAAATAAAAAGACCTTTTTATAAACTTTATTATAACCTTCCTAAAGAGTAAGGATTACTAATATATTATAGTAGTAGTAGACTAGTTTAGTAAAGACTTCTTAGTAGTAGCTATACTAGATTTATTAGCCTTAATAGTAGTTAACACTTTTTTAAAATTCTAGGTAGCATAATATTTCCTCCCTAATTTTATAGTCTTAGATTAGGGAGCGTAGTTTATTAGTAACTTCTAAATAGAGCTATACTTTAGAATAAGTATAAATTAAAAACTTTTTATAGCTAAACACCTATAGACTAATAATTAAATAGAATTTATAAACTTAGTGCTAGAGTAGACCTTAAAGGCATACTATAAGTAAGACTAATTAAATTAAGCCTAATAGCTCTTAATTATATAAATCGCGATTAAAGGACGCGTAGTAATATTTATAAAAGTAAGCCTATTTTTCCTTTATTACAGGTACGACGTAGATCCTATAAGACTCTTTTATAATAAATAGGCAGCCTTAGAGTAAAGGAGAAGAATAGACCTAGTAGCTACTACTTAGAATATAATAGAGGAATTCCGTATAGTATTTAACTTTGTGTAGGTAAAGTTAGCTAATGCGTAGTAAAAATAAAAAGTCTAAGTAAACTATAACTATAAAAACGCCCTAATTTTAAGTTTTAAAGATAAAGTATAATTAAAGTATAAGAACTACCGGTTTAACCTATAAATAAATAAGAAACTAGATAAAAAAATAAAAAGTTTATAGTTAAAAAGGTAATTAAAATTTATACGATAGAGCTAGACGTGCCTTTAAGGATATACTTAGTATTCTACATAGACAGGCTAAAGTTACACCTTTGAGATATGTTGCCTAGCCAATAGGTAGATAATTCCCAACTAGAGGCTATTTTTTAGGATAGGGAGAAGGAGTATAAAGTAGAAGATATTATATAGGAAAAGCGCTCTCGCTCTAATAAGATTACGTAGTACCTTATTAAATAGTAAAATAATAAGTAGTAAATATAGGAACTAGCTTTAAAGTTTTAAAATAATAAAGCCCTAAACTACTAAGAGTATACTACCCCCTATAAAGATAAATAAGGTAGGCTACTAAAGTATTTTACTTAAAAGACGCTTTATATTAGATATGCGTAGAAAGCTCTAGGCTATAGGCTAAGAATAAAAAGCTAAGAGCTTAGAACGCCTAAGGCGGAGCTCGTCCTAATATAAAGTAAGGACCTTAAATAATGTTTAGATATCGGGCAATAAAGTAGGGAATAAGGAAGTAATTAGTTATATTTCTTAAATAAAAGAGACTAAAGGCATACTTTTTAATAAGCTATTATAATTTAATAAGATAAATTCTAAATAAGCTATAAAACGTAGGCTAAATAGCGCTAGAACTTAAGTATTTTTAATTAAAGACGTAAAATTACTACCCTTAAGAAGCCCTTCTAAGAGTATAGCTTAATATAAGGTTTAAAGGACAGGCTAGATAGATAAGACTTACTAATAATTATCTTAAGTAGAGATATTACGTTAAAGAGTAAACTTAGGTTAAAGTTATATTTAGGAATTACCTTAGCTATAAAATAAACCAAGTTAAGCTAGTCGCGAAAGATCTTCTTATAAGAATCCTAAAAATATTAGTAAGGAATTTAGGCAGATAAAATTAGAACTTACTTTTTTAGACTAAGTAACTTATAAAATCTACTTTAAAGTAGTTAAGATCTTGCCTACTTAAGTAATAAGAGGCTATAGATCCTGCGACGTGCTAATAAATACGTAGCTAGTATTTAAATTAAGCTTAGAGGCTTTATTATCCTTAGTAAACTGTCCGATTACATGGCCCTTTGCACAAGCAAAGGTAGCTGGCGCAACCCTACACAAAGAGACCTTGCCAGCAGTCTGGTTCATCCGCACAATTCCGGGCGGAACAAAGGGCAACTCTCCTTAATCAACGGAAATAGATTAGCGTATTAG
>ML976677.1:398375-435185 GCA_010015655.1 Bimuria novae-zelandiae CBS 107.79 | reverse complement strand
AACTCTCCTTAATCAACGGAAATAGATTAGCGTATTAGTGGAAGACATAAGGATATAAGAGCCTTATATTCTTACAGGAATACAGACAACGGACACAACAATTTATACCTTAATTTATCTTATCAGATTACCTCTCTAATCTGACATAAACTTAGCTAAAATATATTTAAATTTAGCGGACACTGCCTTTTACTCTTTAATAAACTAGCTAATATTTACTTTAAGCTTATTAGCTTACTAGCCCTTCTTGCCCTTTAGCTAAGTAAAAATAATCTAAGCGAAGGACTTCTTCTTAGTTATAAAATACTAAACCTATTAATGCGTTAAGTAGGGAATATATAGCCTAGGGAATAAAACTTATAAGTCTAGTATAATAAGCACTATTCTTTATATACTTAATATATGAGGTAGAAGCACGCTTATTATTAAAAGAAATATAGTTAATTCCCTTACTTAGGTAAACTATATATATAGAAGCTAATTGCTACACGTAGTAAATAACCTTTTTAGTAGAAGCTTTATCCTCTAATAAGAAGTTAATCTTAAGACCGTTAATAGCCTAAGAAAATTAGTTAGGAACTTAAAAATAAAACTAAAAAATTTGCCTAGTAGTAGCTATTTATAATCTAGAACTCTAGGGATGCCTTAAGGACACGCGTAAGGCTAGTAAAAAAGTAGAGTTTATTTTTTTATAAGAAGAGCTACTAGGAGCGGAACTACTAGCGCGTTTACTAGACTATAAATTAAAGTAAAAATTTTACGGAGTAGTTTAGATTTTAAAGAGAAGTATAATAATTAATCGTAAAATAAGGACGTTAAAAAGCTAGGTAAGATACTTATAAAACTAAGCTTAAAAGTAAAAGTATAATACAAGGTACTTAAAATACTATAGGCGAGCTTTTACTATAGAAGTTATACTAATAGAAAGCACAAATAGGTACGTAATTAAAAGAGTAGGCGTGACTTGCTGCCTAAGGGACTATGCTTACTATTACGCTAAGGTAAATAGTAAGAAGAAATAGTCCTTATAGAATAGTAATTTCTAGCCTAATATCTAGAATACGGCAAACCCTATAAGTCTAATAAATTTAAATAAGGAAGTTTTTCTCTTCTCCTGCTATATAATTAGAGGGGGGGGGAGGGGGGAAGGAGGCTATATTAAAGGCTAGGCTTTTAAAATACTTAGCTAAGAAACCTTATAGCTTAAGCTTTAAGTAACTTTAAGAGCTACTAGGGTATCTCTAAAGTATTAGAAAATAAACCTAGCCCCTTTAGAGTTAGTTCTCTCTACTTAGAAGCTATATATATAGCGTAGGGAGGAGCTACTTAAACTCCGTATTAAATTTATCTATATTCTTCTAGCATCTCAGGTCCCCCGGGCTTAAAGTCCCCTTACACTTACTAAGTATTTATTAGGTGGGAAAAGGTACGTAAAGTAGTTTAAAACTAGAGTTATTTAGGACTGCCTATAGACGTTTAGTATAGCTATTCCGTTTACGTTAATTTACTATATATTCCTATTATGTAGTAGTTTACGCGAAGCAATTTTATGTTAATTATCTTTATAAGTATAAATTAAAACTTAAGGGTATTTTTTTTCCTAGGTTGTATAGCTATCCTAGCTATCTACTATGGGGTGTAGGTTATAGCTAGGATAGTTTAAAGTATGCGTGCTAGGCTAGGTAGCCAGTTCTTATATATAGATTATATTAATACCTTTTATAAAAGTAATTTTAAGGGCTATAGTATGTGCGGGACTACTTTTACCTATATTAATTTAGTATATTTTAATATTAGGGTCCCTACAGTGTGCTTATCTATAAAAGTTATTCTTATTAACTATTAGAGGAATTTTCTATATTTATATCCTTTAAAAAGAAAGACTAAGTATAATTAGTATATCTTAAGAGCTTAAGTATATTATAAGTACTACTTAAAAGTACTATAAATTTAGTTTATACGCTGCGTAAGTTAGCACTAAAGTATAATAAGGGGTAATTATAAGCTTTAAAAGGCTTGGTGTAAGTAGCTCTTACCTTACTACGTTAATGGTTAGTTAGCTTCTTTTATAAGAAGGGCCTATAAGACTATCTTATCTACAAGGATAGGTTATTAGACGTTAATTTTAATAGGATACTAGGCGTTTCTACTATAGCCTAAGCCTTAAAAAGTATTTCTAGTAACCTAAGTCTGCTCTTATACCTAAGCGCGTTATTTAAGATTTAGGTCTAGGGATAGCGTATTAGTCTTAGGGCGCAAGTAAGACTATAAGTTATAAAGCTAATTAAAGGCCTTTTATCTAGTATACTAAAAGGTAGTTAGCTCGCGATGCGTCGGCCTAATAATCTGTCTATTAATACGTCTAGATTTTACCGTGTCTGTACGCGCAATGTGCGGATTCGCGTAATGCAACACGAATACTAAAACACCCTTAACTTTAATACGCGACAACTCCACCAATATAGCTCTAATTAACAAGGCGTTTGCAGAGCTAGAATTGCTAGAACCTATAGAGAGATTCTCCTACAGAAAAATTGTAGCTAAGTATGGTGTCTGGCTGTCAACTTTGTCGCGAAGACATTAAGCTAAAACGCGTCTACGCGACGAGTAAGTAATTAATTAATAAAAGCTTACCCTATAGTAAGAGCAGGAGCTTATACGATATATTAAAAGACCTATAGAGAGACATACACCTCCTACTAGAGAGATAATACGGAACTTTACCTTTATAATAGCGAAAGAGCTAGTTAGCAAGAGCTAGTTTACCTAATTTATTAACTAATATAGTATTTATCTTATCTTATAATAGACAGTCGCCATAAACAGCAATCGCTATAAAGCTAATTTAGAGGATAAATATTGCCTTTATTTCCGCTTCCTATACAGTAATATTAATTAATATTATATAGATTTGTACTATATTTATAATATAGATAAAAAAGGCTGCCTAATTAGTATTATTAGTAAATTGAAGACGATATTTAGCAGACGAATATAAAAAAGAAAGATGTTAAAATATTACTTTAAATTAGTAATCGTACGTAGTTTATACTCCTAGTATATATTTACGCTAATAGATTAGCTCTACTACTAAGCTTTATTTATAAGGTTACTAATAAGGACATCTAATTTAGCTAGATAGAAGATATTAATATAAGAGATTATAAAATCTTTATTACCTTATTACTATTTAGATAGATAAATAACGCTATTAGGCTTGCCTAGCTTAAGTAGGTGTTTAATTACTATATAAAAGAGAAGGTTTAATAATTATATTAACTTTTAATTTTAAATAGCCACGGATTTTATATTACTATAAACTTTATTAAATACTATAATTAAAATAAAACTTTACTTACTATCTTGCCTTCTTATTTCACTTATACGCTATAGCCCTTTAATATTATAATATTTAAGTCTTTATTAACTCCTTACTTAACTAAACTTTTAAAATACCTTTACGCGGGCTAAGGCTTGATTTTTAATTATAAAAAAAGATTTTTTCTTTCTATTTTAAAAGGTATAAGTAGACTTTTTAAAAAAAAAGTTAATAATTCTTAGCTCTTTTTGCGTAACTGATATATTACTACCAAGTCTTAATATAATTCTTAATAGATTTACTAAATTATAAAAATTAAAAGAAAGCTTTCTAGCATTACCTAGTAATAATAATTAAAAAAGATAGATAGGCTTATATAATTAGTAGTAAAGGATTAAGGTAATTAAGATATAAAAAAGCTTTATTAATCTCTCTACTACTTATTTATCTAAAATAAGCTACCTAAGCATAAGGTAGATAGGATTAAATAGGCACTATTTATTAAAAAAAAATTTATAAAAAGAAGGGTAAGACTCTAGATTTTTAATAGCGTTAAGAGTATTACAGTAGAATAGTCCTTTAGTTACTAAAGACGGTAAGGGAGGCACGTGTTTATTAATTTATTAAAAAGTATAAGGACAAGTAGTAGTAACTTGAAAAAGTAAGAATAGTAAAGCTAAAGAAGGTAGATAAGCTATATAAGGAGAAAATTTAGCAAGAAGATCGTGCTACGCAAAAGGTAGCTAAGAAGGTAAAGAAGAAAAAGAAGGCTAAAAAGGCACCTTAGCGCGCTGCTTAGAAGTCTGTCTATAACGTAGAAAAAGCTCTATAATTATCCTAAAAGGGTAAGATAAAGGCCTTTTAGCCACCTCTACAGAGTAGAAAGAGTTAGAAACGTGTAATTAATACTATAAATGTTAGGGAGGCCTTAGATGGCGCATCTATTGTCCTAACTAAATCTATATGTAGCTATCGCAACATTAAGCTTTTAAATAAATTATAGCTATTAACTTATTACTCTATAAGAAAATCTTATAATAATATTAATTATAGGTAATTATATAGCCCTATTACTGATAGAGCGTTTATAGTGTTGGTGTTGCATTGCGCGAATCCGCCCATTGCGCACACAGACACGGTATTAGGCACGTAGGGTCGTCGACGGCATGTGGGCCGCGGCAGTTGGGGCACTGTTGCTTGCCAGTGCAGTTGTCGCCAAACGGGCCTTCATGCTCGATCGTCTTCTTACCGCAGTTGTGGCAGCGGGGTGCACGTGTGCACCTCGCCGCGTTGCAATAGTCCTGGCAGACAGGGTCGTGGCGCTCGATTGCCCGTTTCCTCGTGATCTCTCGAGAGAGGTCACTGGCGCCAAAGAGGCGGAAGGGCGCGACCTTCCGCTCAAAGGACGCTATCCACGTGCAATGTCCCTGTGAGCTTGCACCGTGTCTAGAGGGCTGGCAGCTTACTAGGCGCTCTCGCGTCTGCGTAAAGGCTTCTTCAGCCACAAGTTCCAGGGTATATGGGAGGAGCTCCCCCATCAGTGAGCGGTAGCTGCTAGGCACCCCGGGCACAGCATAGTTGTACCATTTCTTGGGCAAATCAGCGCTGCTTGCCCCAATTGAATAGAGCATCAGCGCCTTAGTTTCTTGCTCCATGAGCTTCTGTCGTATAGCACTGTTAACTGGGGTGATAGCCCAGCCAGTGCGCGTCCTCGTAGCCGTAGGTATTTGGCTGGGGTCGAGCTTTGTGGCGGCGCAGATAGCTCTGCGTATAGCATATGCGGAGGCTTGCGTGCTTAGGAGGACCAAGCGCCGAGGTGTCGCTTAGGCATGCTGGAAGTGCGACGGGATGGGCGACAGGGAACAGCTGGAGGATACCTAAGGTAGTAGAAACCCCAGACCAATCATACTGCTGAAGGCGATGAGGATTACTGTACCACGGGTAGCGAGTAGATGCAAGCCCGGACATCATTGATGCGGACAAATGGTTCAGACCTGGGCCATCTGTCTGTAGAGATGATGATAGCTGGAATCATTAGAAGATTGTCTAGATCTGGCACGGAATCAAAGCCTGAGGACCTGCTTGCGGGCTTAATTTAAATTTGCGTTTAGCTTCCTCTAGGCATCAACGCGCGCGCAAGGTGGCGCTTTTTTCGTGCAAGTATTAAGAGACGTGTTGAGAAAGAATAGCTAAGCTAGATGTCACCACCAACCATACCCCGTCGAATCACCTCAACTTCCAACACCACACGCTCCTTTGGCACGTACAAGACGACCGCCTGGAGAGGTTCGAATGTCATAGGAGTGTGCTGCACACACACTTGATTGGCTGATTTAGCGAGGTGGGGCTTGCGGGGTGAACGGGTGGGCCCGTCCATACCGTGTTTTCCTTGGTCTTCAGCTCCCCACGCAACATCACGTCCGCATCCATCACGGAGACATGTCCTGGTGCAGCGTTGCTAAAATTTTCAGCTCTGCCCTGGGCGGTGTGGCGGGCTAAGAATGGCTGCATCTAGCCCTCCAGGGCTCGCACCGGACACGCTCATCTATGAAGGCAGCCATTGGAATGGTAAGATGACAGAAGCGGATCGTCCAAAAAGACACTTTGTGTAATTAATTGCCGAGTTCATTTGCGCCAGCCATTTCTCAGCTCGTGAATTGCCCTTCAGTTGCGCCATCCACTTCATAAGCACGTCGACGTACCACAACTAGCGACTAGATACGACTGCTAGCCCAATCCCAGTCGCAACATGAAGCTGGTCAATAGGCTCCCAAGTAAACCCTCTCCCACCTTTAAAAGCGATGCGACACCCGCCATGTCAGCACCTAGAAACCCGTATTCTGGTATCCCTTGCCTCCCGCCATGGCTACTGACAAGATCTGGGTGCGCAGTTTCAATCGACGCCCGGCTATCAGCAAACCATGGCGAGCAATTATATACTAAACCTATCCGAGACGAGTGCATTCCTCTGCAGGTCCGCGCCATTCTTCAGTCTTTGCGCGATAAAGACGTCGGCTTCATCTAGCAACAAAACACAGACTCAAAGATGTACTAGGCGAAAAATCTCCTTCAAAGATGATTCTACCATGTCTGGCGTGAAGCCAAGATCGCCACAGGCTATTGGAAATAAAGGCTTCTTCCATTTCTGAGCGACCGCTTCCGCGGTTGCCGTCTTCCCAACGCCAGGGGAGCCATGTAATAGAATCACAATGCCCCTGCCTTTCCCATTAATCAGATCCTGCGTTGGGACTTCGATACCTCGTTGCTCTAAATCTTTCTTGCGGAAGTGAGATAAAAGGAGCGCACTAATGAGTTTCTTGTTTCCATCTTGGATCTGCAGTTGCTCGAATGCCTCGCATTCTTCCCCTTGACCTTTCGAGCGCTTCAAACGGCGCGAATCGATAGGTATAAACTTTCGATCCCACACTGCATAAGCAAACATCCTTCTTGAAAGCAGAGCAAGCTAGTCGCCCGAAGGAGGCTCCTCGTCTCCGATAAATCCCAGGCGCGGATTTTTATTGAGTAATTGCGTGAATTGTGCTTCGGGTATCCAATCATCATTTGCAGCCATATCAGCGAACAGAGCTTTTGTGTCCGTTCTAGGTTTTTAGCTGCTGTCAATTACTGGAAGGTTGTCCATCTTTTGCCAGGCTCCATGTACAAGAGGAGGAGGTGGTGGTGGAATTGGCGCTAGTCGCACAAAACAAAGCTTCCATGCCGGGAAGACCTCAAATACCTCAGAAAGATCTACAAGGATATCGCTCTCTATGTACTCGGGAGTTTTCATTTCTGAGTCAGTTTTGGGATCCTGGATGGCTTGGGTAAGCATGCACAATCTGTAATATTCGGAGATGATTGCGAAAAATCTGCGTCTGCCTCTTCACAGTGTCTCACTCACTACACTTTTCTACAGCATTCACGAGGCAAGGATACATGGAAGTCAATGTTAGTTCGTGATTTGTACGTACTTCCTGTCTCTCAGCATGGAATCGGGCAGTGCATTCCAGGCGACAGCACATTCACTTCTTGATAAGTTTTTCGACTAGAAACTTTATTTCTTATTATACGAACGAACCAAGGCACCTTTCCAACACAGAACCTTCGCGTGCGCCGTCTTATTTTCAGAAACGTTCTGCAAATCAACACCGGCGCTCAGACTCACAGCGCAGAGAGGACTTTATCTCGCAAGAAAGCATGACAAGACAAAGATCTGAGCCAAGAAGAGAGCCCTCCCTCAGTTCTTCTATAAACACTCTCGCCAGCTCTGCATTAGGACCTGTGCCGCCGGGATACGAGTCTCAGATCAGGATACCCTCTAACGCGACTTGGCGATGCATGTCATGCAGTAACACATACCCTATAGAGCACGCTAGGATTGACAGACCCTTAGGATATTTACGTTGCAGAACCTGCCGCTGCTGCGCCCACTTCGAGATCTATGAGATCCTTAAACTGCAACGTATTACGGGAATAGAATACGCGTTGTCTGTACCACAAAACTCTGACGGCTCCAGCCAGGACCCTCAGTCTATCTTCGTATGGGTATGCTGCACTTGTGGGCGCTCGTGGCCTCAAGTACCGATGCCTCAACGCCTATCGCTTTCACCACTGCATCGAGCTCCATCTCACCGAGGCAGAGCTATTCGACGCTTATTTCACCGACCTCCATCGCCTTCGATTCAGGAAGTGCCTATATTCGTCGATTCCAGAGGATGTACTATATATATAGTCACATTCAACAGCGGGTGTCTGTGTGGACACTTCACATGCACAAATTGCTTCCGAGCCATCGTCCTAGCGGAAGGAGAGAGTTTCTCGAGGAGGTTACAGCGTGGAGAGGTCTTTAGGGTTTCACCAGAGCGCCTGGAACGCAAGCTGAATGAACTTCGAGAAAGAGGCGATAACCCTGACGACCGCTTTCCTTGACGGCTCGGTCGTTATTTTAGTTGCAATCTTGCAGTTTAATGCACTCTAACTTCTTTAAAAACATATTTTTAACATTGCAAGCAAGCACGAGGTTCCCATCCAGCTTTCCCGTCTGAAGCCATAGGTACATCACTGCGGGTGTAATCACTGCAGCCATGCAATAATGGTGCAAAGCACGGGGCATCCAAATTGGAAGCGCCGGCCCTAGGGTAGAGCATGGTTCAAGTGGATGTTTTTGACAGTAGATAAAATGTCTTGCGCACATACATGACAACAATGGGGCTACTTTCAGCAGTGGGGTGAACTGTCGTCACACACCTTCAAACATGTATGGTAATTGTAGACGCATCCTGTTATAGAAGTTGTCACTTGCCAAGTTATGGCGGAGATCCGAGTATTTTACAGGAACTAAGGGTGTGACGAGATGTAGTAATTCGGGTTTTTTATTCGAGAAATTCTAATGTTGATGTAGGTCGTGAATCAACAGCTCTAAGCATTGGCCAGGTTTGTGCGCAATGGATTTTAACATTGATGTGTGTATGGTGCAAAGAACAAATGGCCAACAAGAACGGAAAGGGGTATCTGCAGTGATAAAATACAAAATCAGCAGCATGCAGGCGCGCGAACCATAGTTCATCTATACTGTACCAAGCAAGGTTTCTGGTCAAGTGCTCCTACTGCATTCCCAACTCCGTGACATTATCCAAAGTGACTCCGCATTCTCGCAGCCATCTTTCCATCAATATTGAAGCCGTCCTCTGAGTCAGACTGATCGAACGAGATGTCCATTCCATCAGAGATCGCCGGCTCACTGCTTGTATTATTGGGCTCGTCGTGAGTCTCTTGCCAATTATAACCTTCCACCGGGTAGCATTCCATGCGGTCTGTGCACTCGTGGGTATCTGGACGTATGACCTTTTGATGGGTGTGGCACCATTTAAAGTGCTGGTTGCGAAAGCACAAGATCATCGGCATGGAGCTGTCGCACTCGCGGTTCGGGCACGCGATTGAGCCTGCGCCTTCGAGTTTGTTTCGAGCTATAATATCCTATATTATAATTAGTACTGTGTATTGGGGAATGTTCGACCTTGAGCATGAGTTTACCCTGACAGCTTGCGAACGAAACATGGCGAGAGAAGGTGGAGGAAACGACATGCTCTTGAGCAAGGGCGATTTGTTCCCTCTGGCAGAGCGATTTAGCAGACCTCGTCGGTTTTTTGCATCTGTGCGCTGTTCCACCACGTTCATGCGGCTTTCGATCGCGATAAATCGAACATCGCAGCCGTGTTTGAGTACTTCGACTTGCTGCGAAAGACCCGCGAGGCGCATATTAATATCTTGTAGGCCCTGTTCCAACTTCGTAGCGAGTTTTTGCATCTCGGTATTAAAGTTGTTGAGCTGCGCCTCGGTCGACGGCTGGCTGGGTTTCGTACCGGTGAGCAGCATCATTATGACAGGCCATTTGAGGTTGTTCATTCGAGCTTGGTCGAGTAGTGTCAGTTTTTGCTCTCATATATGGCCACGGAATGCTCACGCAGCTCCGCAGTGATCGCGGGCAATCCACGTGGGATCGAGCCCGATTCATGTGCGGGTGCTATGATCCTACCTAGTAAGTGAGTGAATGTTTTTCTGAAAGCAGGTAGATTAACCCGTGAACTATCTTCATCAATCGTGGTGTCCTGGTCGAGGCCAACGCCTGAATAGCTCCAGTGAATGTTACGGGTGGCCTGTTTTTTCGATGCCTCAGTGAGACGAGACTGATAGACGTATCAAGTTGTCTCTACAACAATAACCAAGCTCTCGTCAGACGATTACAATGTGCCCCGATGCAATCTCTATGGTGTTATTGAAAGTCAAGGTTAAGGACAATAATCTCATGGCACGTGACGAAACCCTTCCACTGCACTCCGTGGCACAGTTAGCATAGTCTAGCATGAATAAAGTCTAGTGGCTGCCATTACTACTTGTCGCAGTTGAAATCTCTCTAACTGCAGCTTTCCATCTCAACTTCATAGTAACGCCCATGCGTCGCTTCACCTAACACGTGCAATATCCTTGGCAGGCAGCGGCGTCAACCCAACGCGCGCCCTACATATATTCTTCGCACGTCACTCATAGGAACCAGCCACACACACGCAACACTCTGCGCCCTTTCCCGTCACACCACACCCCACCGTTCGAACAGAACCACACCATCCCTTCCACAAGGCACCTAACACCACTGCCAACGGCATTGAGCATCGAGATAGTTCTGTCTCCCTCCACTATATCAAACCTTCTTCACACGGAGGCTTAGAACGTGAACATTGCGAAGATGTCTCCGTCCTTCCGGAACGACTCCCAACGCGAGGTTCACCTCCGGCAACTGACGCAAATGGAAGAGAACCCAAATAACCCTACGACGCCCAGCACGGCGGCTGTCATGTCTCCTGAAACTGTCCCAACCAGCTCCCCCAATGATCTGGCTGCCCCGGTCACGGACGACACCGACAACGAAGTATCAGACGAGGACAAGGACGAAGCGCACACCTGCACAGCGGACCCGTCCGCGCAGCCGTTCTTCTCTCAGCAGCCTAATACCGACAATTGTCCACCGGTCGACGGCACCAATCAGGTTCGCAACGACGAAGAAGAGGTATCGGGCGGAGACGATGTGGAAGAATCCGATGAAGGCTCCGATCAGGAATCCAATCATGGCAATTCCCACTACGTGAACGACCTCACGAATGTTGTCGGTGTGGATACAGACACTCACATCGACACTGCCGGTGTGATCGACTTCGGGGAGTTTGCAATCTTCTCTCAATCAGAGGCTTCTGATGAAGATAAGGAAACCTTCCAATCCCGAGTCGAAGAACAAGCCAAAGCAGACCGCGCCTATTTGGAATAAGAAGCGCGCAAAGATGCGGAGCGGAAGCACCAGACGGCTGGATTGCGGGAGCTCATGGCATCTGCTCTTGTAGACCGGCAGGAGGAGGAACCGCTGAAGGAAGCGAAGCCACACAATACTGTTGAAGGTCCCCTGTTATATGCAGGTGAACAACCTCTGGCCACACAGACCGTAGATGAAACTGTTGAGGCATCTTCTTCCACGGATGCTATGCAAAACGACATGGAAAACGCAGCTGAGGCAATACGCGCCGATGTTAACAATCCACCAAAAGCTAATAAGGTTATTCAAGAGCGAATTGAACCTGAGCCACAGAGCTTCGAAGAATGCGACGAGGATGAGATCTTCCAACAGGAAGCTCACGCAGCTTTTCAGAATCCGCTCCACTGTCCAAAGCAGATTCAGTTCCTCTCTGGCTCTGGCTTCGCCTGTCACGTTGTCTTCGAGACCGACCCGGCCATGCAACAGGGTTTGGACTGTAAGACACTGAACGAGATTAACGAGGAAAATTTGACGTCTGAGGTGTCTGGGAAACAATCGTCTGCGTCCTAAAAGATCGGTTTCAAAGAAGAAACACCAGGACACCGGATACCACTAAAGCGATAGGCATTCCAACGCGCGAGAGGACAACACAACTCCTAATAGGCTGAAATCCTGCTATAGAGAGCTCAGGAAAGCCCTCAGCAAGCCGTCTGATGGAGCGACTATTATGATGAAGCCGATTCACGTCACCTTAGCGATGACAGCCCCGACGGGAGTGATGATTGAGACCATGCACTGGGCGGCCACCCTGAAAAGCCTGAATACTGAGAAAATATTCAGGAAGATGGTTGGCAGTCGAATCATGCTGGAGATTGGCTTACCATGTTGCGAGTTTGCGGCTGACGGATACTTCGAAGAATATGTTGAGTAGATTCGCGCTCTAAAGCAAAAGTATCCTGGCCTCATCCACGTTGAGTTCGAATCTACAGAACTGCTGGATAAGTACATAGCAACCTATGCTACTCCAGTGGGCGGGAAGTCTGTAGTCGTTGACATCAAATGGGCCAATGTTGAATTTTGAAGAAGTTCATTCGCAACCATCTTGGGGGGACCGACAACACCGACCGAGAAGGAGAGACAGTTCCACGAGATCAAGTCAAACTCCCAATGCCGACAGGTACTGAGGAGGAACGTGTGGAGCGCTATGTCAATTACAGTAATAGCATGCTTGAGACCGAATGTCAACGCCAAGGGCTTCAAGTCATAACCCATCTTGCTCAGCTGCTCATCAATAACGACGAAGCCGAAAAGGGCCGCCAAGATCGAGCGATTCGCATTCCGGCATATATTTCTAAATTCCCACCCGCTGCCAATCGCAACCTTGAAAAGACTCCTTTCCAACACTACCAGGAGTTTCGTCCGGAGGCTCTGCTCGCAGAGGTTAATGCGCGTAAGCTGAAGTGCCATGTTCGAAAGGAGGATCGAACGGGCGCACTTGCCAAGGATGATAACAAGAACGAGAGGAACCCTCAGCGAGTTGCGCCCACAAGCGAGGCACCGGTGATCACTCCTTTTCTAACACAGGATTCAGCAGACCTTTTGGCGAAGCAGAACCCCAACAACAACCCCGGTAGGGTGTTAGCGGGTATATGGATCCCCGCCAGCAAGAAGGACGGGTCAGGAAATCTCAAGCAGTGGGAATGCAAGAAACAACCAGAGTTACTGGCTGAGATGCAGGCTCGCAACCTGCCTGACGGAATCTTCAAGACGAAAATTGAGCGTGCTGCGGCGATAGTGGCAGACGACATGGGACTATTTAAATCAACTTTCATCGATCCGGCTAAGGAGAAGGTAAAGCTCTCTGCAGTACCTACACCTCAGAATACAGTCCCTCAAGATAGGATTCCGGGGCGTGGCCATCTCATCCCCGGTCCCCCGAGTAAATATGGCCTGCATGGTCCACCTGCTTCTTCTGGTACTTCGCACTGGAACCCTTCGATGATGGCAAGAGCTCGAGCCTTAGACCAGCCTCAGCCCTCCAAATCCTCCCGCTGCCCCCAACAGCCATCACTCATGGATGGTAGTGACGCTATTGTTGGTAGCCAGCACGTTGTAGAATTTGCACAATTGGCGCGATTCATGCCAGACATACAAGCCCAGCACAAAATTCCGACACAGCCTTCTCACTATTCGACTATGATACGTCATCTAGCTTCCAAGGTCCGTTTGCTGGCGCATCGACTGCGACGTCATCACAGCACTTCGCTAACCAATCGGTACAGGTGATCCATTCCACCGCGACAGCAGATGAGCAGCACTCAAGCTCTCGTGGAAAGAAGCGCAGCGCTCCTGGAAATGATGCTCGAGTCAATCCAAACTTCTTCTACGATAGCCGCACGACAAAGAAGCAGCAAACCGAGACGAAGAATGTACGCTCTTCGACCGCTACTACCGCGCCTGGACCAGTCGCTTGGTGATCAGTGTGGCCAAAAGCGCCGCCATGACGATAAGGAGGGGACTGAAGAGCTTCCAGCAAAGAAGAAGATATCTCTTACTGATGCTCGATCCGAGGCCTCAGATACTGAGGTTATCAACCACAAGTCGGCACTGGGGAAGCCTAGGAAAACCCACCCACAGTTGAAGCCCCACTCTTTCGGAAATTCTCGAGCACTGGACGCACGTCACGCCGCTCAGATGAACACTCAGTTACAGACTGGGTTGACCTTTCAGCCTTCCACACAACAGGCTGCAAGTAGGGTAGAACAGCACAAACACGACGTCAAGGAGTCGTCCTTGTTTCTCGAGGCGCCTCTTGTGAACCCGCCTGTTGCAAGTGAAAAATTGTCAAACGCAGAGTCTCAAGTGTTCATGGCTGCCGACGGAAGTGTTCGTAGCTTCGCGGAAGAGCAATATGACCAATTTCAGCAGGTGCCATTTCAACCTCTGTATGGTTCGGGAAATGCTGAGCGATGGTATCCATATCCGGGCTATCAGTCGATCGCGCCCGGCGATTAATGAGCAGACGTGCCCTCAGTATCTGACCCTGTACATACAGGCAACCAAGCGGCTAGTATGTACGGGGACATCCGGGACCGCCCAATTCCGTCGACAGTTTCAATCACGCGTACTTTTGAGCACCCCTTCCACAATCATATGCCGTAACATGGAGAGGCAGGTGACCAATATGATCCCTTGCTCTAGGAAAGAGCTGCTCTGCTTCCTTGTCGCTCACGGAGCATTCCTATCGAGGGACGCCTGGTTAGGAATACAAGGATCATTTCAGGAGCCTGATCAGCCCTGATGAGATGCTGTTCAGCGAGTGGCTGCGGACCGGATGACGCCTTGTGTTGCGGGCTGCTGACGAAAACGTGGGGAGTAAATACCTGGGCAAGCGATGGAGAACGAGATTGGGTGGGCCGATAGGCTCGCTGATGGCCTTGCTTTCCCGCGGTCTAATTGTCCTTGGCTCTTTATTGGGCGAGATACACCTGTAAGCACGGCATTGTATGAAATGTAAATGGTACCGATGAACCTTGCGCGGTGATCTCTCTCGTGATGCCGGTGTCGTCGAGGGAAACGAAAGTCGCATCTGAGATGACGTGAGATCGGAATAGTGTTTCGCACCACCCAATGCACGCTACGGGCCAATGCACGCGGAACACCAAATCACTCTCACAACAACAATGAGTTTCTGAACCATGCACGATAGCTGAATTATTCTAATAATTTATTATATAACTAAACAAACTGCTGCGAAAAAGATGTACTATTTAAATTTTAACGGAAGCTTAATGTTATGGCCACCCCAGGTCGTAATTACGTGTAAAGGATTCTAGGTCTCCGCATCCTTAACCTCTGTAATAACCTAAACCTAGGCCTTTTTCTTCTATTATTTTAAGAGAGGCTTTAGGGCCTTCCTTTTTCCCTTTTAGGAAGGTTATATAGTCTTCTTAGAGTTATCTTTCTTAATTCTTTAACGTTCCCGGGTAGCCTATTTCTTAGTCTTAATCCTCTCCCTCTCCTCTTTCTTCTTAACTCTTAACCTTTCTCTTTCTTCTTTCTCTTAAAGCTTAAGGACCTTTTGTTAAGCCTTCTCTACTTTTATACAAGCTCTCTTAAGTTGTTACTCTTTTTCTTCTTGTTTCTTAATCCTCTCACGGAACCGGGCCTCCCTTATCTTTAAAGGTAACTAGAACACTGCACTACTATAGTATTCTTTTCTTTATTAAAGGTTAAGAGTCTTGCTCTTCTTCTTGTATTTTCTTGTTAATAAAACAGCCTGCCGCAGGCCTTCTACTTCAGTGTAGAGGAGGTTATTTGAAACTATGATATAGTAGAGTGAACGTTAAAGCTTCTAAACGTCTTTACTACTCTAATCTTTAACTTGACTATATAATAGTTTCGATTTTATGCTAGTCCTTCCTACTAAGTACTAAGGTAGAGCTCTCTCGTGAATCTTAAGGTTCTAGAGTTAATTTAATGAATTTCTTAAGGATAACCTCTCCGTTGGTTAGCTATATACTAGTAGCCTTAAAAGCTTTAAGAATAAGCTCTTCTCTAAAGGAAGAGGTCTAGGCCTACTAGAATAAAAGAAAGAAGTCTCCTTTAACTATTAGGACTAGTCCTTAGGCGTTGTGGAGGTGTTTTATAAGCGCGTTAGAGTAGTCTATTAAAAGAGGCTTAAATATTACCACATCTAGTGGTTAAAACCTATAAGTTAAATAAGGAGGAAATACTATAAGTAGAATTTGATTCTAGTTGCAGTAGTTAATAAAATCCATTGTAATGTAAGATCTATAGCTATCTAGGATAAGTAACCTCTATGCGCGTCTATCCTTTTGAGCCTTCTCTTTAGTGTATCGATTAAACACCTGTTCTAGCCATGCAAGGCCTATATTATTATTGCTCTATCTATTTAGAGATAAGCTAATAAAGGCCTTATGTTTTCCTGCTCGTACGCCTTCTACCTAAGAGGATTAGATAGATAAGTTAGCTAAGGCAAAAAGAAGCCCGGGCGGGAGAGAGGATCTATCACCATATATACATGCTAACAAGGTTATCCACTCTTGATTCCTATTTTAAAGAGCTTCTCTTACTTCCTTTCTATCCTATATTGCTTTACTAAAGATCCTTTTGCTTCTTCTAATAATCCTAGTAAGGAAGCCTTTCTTATCCATATTATACGAGTGCTAAGGCTATATCTTGTACTCCTCTATCTTGTCATGCAGAAGTTGAAAGAATTACTAATATTTATTCCCTAAATTAGCTCTGTGTTGGTCACGGTCCATTCTAGCAGTCTAGTGTGATTCAATATTGTTCTTGTGCCGGGCGATAAATTGGGTAACCCAGTTCTAGCCCATGTCTTGTTTTGCTATCGCAGAGGCGAAATTTCGTACCATCTCCCTTGTAGGTTGTAGCCGACGAGCTATAAGGCCTTCTATGTACTTTACAAGCTCTGCCTCTTGTTGTGGGTTAAGCTTTTAGGTGTTAGAGATACGTGTTGTTCTTAAGGCTATAATCCCTTTGTGCCGGCGCATCAGCGTTGTACAAATAACACTATACTTTTTTGTAATTATCGCGTAAGAGAAAGTTTCGCATGGCTCTAGGGATTTAATTTCTTTAATTACTTTGTTAATCGGATCTATATCGGTTGAGTTATGAGGCAGCGAAAATATGGTGTTAATTAAGGGGTAAAGTACTAGCGCGTGCATTGGCCCGTAGCGTGCATTGGGTGGTGCGAAACACTAGTGGGTATTAGCTCAATTGGTTAGTACGATTTGAACCCAACAATTTTCACGTCCCATAAGAACACCACGTTGTTCTCAAACAAAATCACGATATTGGCAGATACCCTGTGCTGCATTCATCAATGTACTCCTCTGGAGTCATGACTTCCACGTCGGCTACTGCCAGGCGCAGAAGCATCGTTCTAGCCAATAGTAATCCGGCGATGACACGCTTCTTGGTGATTGGCTAGCTGCTAACGTATAGGGTGTCTAGCCCCGAATTTCGCGCGAGAGCCTCTGCTATCAGTTCGACAACTTCCTCTTCGCATCGTTTCTTCAATTCCGCGGCTTGATTGCGCGTTGTACCCGCGTCGCTGTTCGTCATGTTGTCTCTCCTTCACATGTTCCTCGCGCTATCCGCGTTACCTTCAGCATTGGTTCTGTGGACACTACGCGACTTGGGCCGTAATTACGCTAAAGCGCAGTCAATCGGTCTTCCTGTCACTGTGCGGTTTGTTACACCCGGCGGTCCGCTATGGATGATCTTCTCTCCACTGGTCGTGCGCATCGCCACTTACCTGCCCTTCACAAAATCCTTCATCACGAAATATAGACGCGGCTGGGAATGCAGGGAGCGCTATCGGGCGCACGAAGAGCACGGGGAACTGTTCACTATCTGCACACCCGGAGGTAACTACGTTAAGATTAGCAACTTCGATGTCGCAGATGATATACTGAAGAGAAAGGATGAGTTTGGACGCGATTTGGAGGCGTTCGCGGTGCTCAACATCTACGGGAAGAACCTTGCGACGACAGAGGGTAAAGAGTGGATGAGGCATCGCAAAGTGGCCGCAGTCACTTTTACGGAGAAGAATGCTGAGCTTGTATGGGGTGAAGCACTGAAGGAGGCCAGTCAAATGCTGGAGTATTGGAGAGATAGGGCGAAGAAACCGATCCGGACCTTAGCCCAGGACACGCAGATCTTTTCTCTCAATGTTCTCGCTGCGGCCCTTTTTGATAGATCTTACCCGTTCGAAGGCCGCGAGGAGAGTGAGGCAAGAGAACAAGCTATTGGTGCTAACGCGAAAAATGGGGCATTTGGATACCGCGAAAGCATTGCAACAATTTTGCACATGATTGTGCCGATTATGGTTTTTGGTGAAAAGAAGCTACGCGAAAGCTGGTGGCTCCCGAAAGGTTGGCAGAAGGCTGGGTATGCAGTTGCGAACTTTCGAGACTATGTCACGCATCTGATCAACGAGGAGAGGGTTGCGATTGCGCAGGGGGCGACCTCGTCAGCGAACCTAGTCACGAACCTGGTGCGCGCGTGCGAGGACGAAAGCTCCGGTAGTCTCAAGACAGACAATAGCACCGGAAGCAAAGCAATCCTGACTAAAGACGAGATTATTAGCGACCTCTTCGTCTTCGCCTTTGCGGGAAACGATACCACAGCTTTGACACTAGCCTACATTCTCGCGGAACTCGCTGCACATCCGGCTATGCAGGACTGGATATCTGAAGAGATTCGTTATTACACGAGGACGGAGGATGTGACGAGGTGGGACTACGCAGTCTGCACAAAGCTGAAGCGGTGCTGGGCGGTCATGTACGAAACACTCCGTCTCTCGCATCCCATCAGTCAGTTTGTCAAGAATACTGGTGCTGAGCAACGCGCAATTACGCACAAAGGAAGAACGCACATTGTTCCCTCTCATACAACTGTGGAGATCAACACTCCCTCCTTATCGTCGATGCCCTCGCACTGGGGTCCAGAGAGCTTGGAATGGAATCCAAAGCGCTTCATAAAGCCAGTATCTGGGTTCGAGGATGAAGTCCTACCTCCGGATACAACGCCGCAATTCTTTCCGTGGGCTTACAACCGACTCGTTTGTCCCGGTAAACGGTTTTCTCAGGCTGAACTTGTCGGCGCCCTGGCCGCGCTGTTTCGCGATCATCGTGTAGAGCCCGTACCGGAAACAGGCGAAAGCATGCAAGATGCGTGTCGAAGGGTGAAGAGGATGTCGGAAGATATTGAGCAGAGGCTGCTGAGCGAGATCAGGGAGCCGACGAAGATTGCCTTGAGGTGGTACAAAGCCACAAGGTAACAATGGGTCCGCCTGTGGAAAGAGTTTGATGCGAGTGCAGATCATCAGACTAGACATTTCATATCATCGGTTTGTGGCAGTCCAATAATGTGACGGTTTAATGGCTCTTACTCGATGAGATGGTTACTCCTACCCTTGCTTGGTTGCCACTCACCTTTCTGAGAGGGCTACACCTATCTGGGACTAGCGATGTTTACGCTCGTACACATACATACTCGGTAGCTTCTAGATAGTACACCCTCCAGTAGAAGAATTCCACAATCTTTTCTACTGCGCACCAGCCGTTCGGCCCACCGCAACAAATAAACTCAACACATTCTACGCTCGAAGAGCTCTTCCACGGGTGCGCACTCAATATTCCCTCCAATTGCGCATCTCCGAACGGAGGGGAAGGGCACGGGATGATCGTCGGTTGTGGCGAGCTTGGCCATAAAACATCTATACAAGCATGATCGCCCGTGTATCGGTGGTTTCGTAAAATCCCGCTACACATGTGATCTGGGCGCTTGTTAGGTAATCGCTTCCTGCGCGTCATTTGACCCCACCTATTTTTCCATATAATTAGATACCGTACATGAATTCATTCCCTTAAATAATACCTTGCTATTATCCTTAAGGGTTATCGTAATGCCAGCCAAAAGTTGTAAACGTAAGAGTACTTAGGTGTTTAAGGGGGGCAAGAATCCACCCTAAGCAACGCGGGTAGCTAAAAAGTCGCGTATAACAAAGTTACTTTATAAAAAAACTTTTAAAAAAGTAAAGGCTAGGGCACCTTTACAAGAGATAGTAAATAAAGCTAATTATATAATTACTACTAAGGTAGCTAAAGTAGAGTAACTTAAGGATAAGGACGTTAAGGAGTAAGAGATATACCTAGAGAATAGCCTATTATTAGCCTAGCTAGGTCTTTTTATATAATAATTAGATAAGGAGCTCGCTAAGGTAATTAATAAGACTTATATAAGATGTCGCTATAGAGCGTACTATAATAATAAAATAGTTAACAGCGTAGAGGATAGTAATTATAAGCAACTACTTAGTAGTCTAATAGCGGGCGAGGTTTAGAGATAGGCTAATAGCATTACTATAGAGATAAGTACCTAGGAGAAAGTCTCTATTAAAAGCCTTACTATTATTATATATTTAAGTTAAACTTTAGTAAAGGATTATATAGCAAACGCTCTTAAACGCAGGGAGAGTTACCTACGTTTTACTAACGTAAAAACTAGCGTGGAAGAGTTACTATAATTGGCGCCCCTAGGGGTCACTGCGTGCATGGATTTTAACTTAGTACTGTTACTAGAGTTACCTTAGGTGCCTGCTTCAAGTTAGTCACGCGTAGGTGGCCCACAAGGCTCTTAGGTACGACTTACCGCTACTAATCGCTAACTCGCTAAGCTGCCAGACGTCATGGCGATTAACTAGATAGGCAATAGGCTAGCCATCCAAATACGGGACGCGTGGAGGTGCCAGGACACCATGTGCTCGAACTACGCCCATGTGTGCTACTTTTAGCGTACTGAATTGTTGCTGGTGCGATTCTCCGATCATATGCCCGTCAAGGGCAATATAGTCGCCATATGGGCCCGCGAGGTGTCGCTGCAAAGGTGTACAGTTGCAGAGCCGTCAGACAACGTTCGGTTGATAATAGCGAGATCTCGTGGGCAGGCTGGGCGACGGCGGAGGAGGAGCGACTCTAACGGCGAGCCTATAATAAAAGATATGCTTAAATTACTAATCGCGTCTGCGGCAAGTTAATTAGCATAAAGTTAGCTATCTTAAAGATCGCCTGCCTGGTAGCGAGAACCTAATCGCCTACCAGACAACCTACTAGTTTCGACGTGGGATCTATTAACTTATAGTAACGTAGAGGAGCTCTACTATATAACACTGCTTTTCCTATAGTAGTGGCTTAATAAGGGTCCACACAAAGATCGCAGAGATGTAAGAAAAGTCTTTACTATAGTTAAGGATAATAGAATTGATATTAACATGCTTATAGATCCCTTAGAGGCTGGCATGCCGTATACCTTATAGCAAAAGGTGTGGGAGCTGCTACCACTTCTACTACTTAAACTTTAAGTATATGCCGTCCGATGGCAGCGTGGATTTAAAGGACTAACTCTAGAGCAAAAAGCTTAGTGCCTAGAGAACATAAAGAAGGAGAAAGAGCGTGTAAAGCGAGAAAAGCGAGAGGAGCGAGAGGAGGACGAGGACAAAGAAAACTTATTTATATAATAAATATAAGAAGTTGCTAAAGCTTTTAGCTAGGTTACTAACGTTAATTTTGCAGTTACTTATACTTTACGCTCTAGTTATATTATTAATTACTTTTAGATAGGGCGCGTCGTAAGTACTTTTATTAAAAAATTTATGTTTTTTATTTTACTAATTTTAGCCTATAAAAATTAATTTTAAGGAATTTACTACCTAAATATACGTATATTATATTAACTTATTAACAGAATTATATAAAACTACGACGTAAGTAAATTAACGCTAGTAAATAATAAGTCTACACGGGCTACTATTATTAGGCTTAATAATATTTACACTTAATAATAACGTGTTAATTACTTAAGTCCTTTATCTCTTATACACCTCACACCTGCCAGCCTAAGTAGCTAAAGTACTTTCTCGCCCGCTCGTCGTTATAGCAACCCTCCTGTACACCCAGCTCCAAGAAATACGAGAAATCCTAAAAGATAGGCGCTTTCTAGAAGTTCTTTTTTATCCATGACTTTAACGCTTTAAAGCTCTGCTTAATCAGATTCATATTAGGTGAGTACGGCGGTAGGTACTCGAGTACTACCCCAGCGTCTATACAGAGTTGTTAAATTTTAGCTAATTAATAAATAGATATATTATCTATTATAATTACTAAGCGTAGCCCTGGGTACGGCGTATAATACGATAGCACTTTACTAGCAAGAAACTCCTTTATTAACTCTACTATAATTGCTCCCTAATAGATAAAATAATTAAGATACCTATTAACGTCTATAGCTAGTAATAAACTCTACCTTTCTAACCTCTACGCTAAGTACGATACCTAAACTAGCGTGTTTACCTTTAACTAGGCATATTTTTAATTACCTGTACGCTTATTGCAAGCGCTCTTATTAACTACTATTACTATCTCCGCCTTATACGCTAGCTGGCAGCGAGCTCTAAACGCTTAATAAAGGACTGCGTTACGCTTAGCTACCACTTTAGTTACTACTTTTTAACTCCACCTTATACTGGCAAGAGTCTCCTATATAGTCGTTTATAAGGCTTTTACGTTATACTTGTTATACAAGAAACTCTGCATCTTATCTAGGTAAGTATTTAGCTAGCCTAGCAGTAACTCTTTAAGCTTCTTGCGATAGTACTATAATAATAACGGCGGCCTACCTTGCTATACGCAGCTTGGCGGGTAAGATTACCCTTAGTACTTTAAACTAAGTTAAATCCTTCTAATTATTATCCTAGCTACCTTTATATTTCTCTAGATTTAGGTGTCGCTAATATTATTATTTAATTAATTAATTACGGCCTGCAACACTATTAGCGGTAACCTAGCTTTACTATAAGTCCCTATTAAGGACTTTTAGATTCTTATAATATATTAAAAAGTTAATATTTAGCTAATAAATCCGTGTTTTAAATAACGCGCGGGAATCGATTACTAATACGCGGGGCAGGTCACATGTGTAGCGGGATTTTACGAAACGACAATAAGTGTGCCTGAGCTAGGCTTGCCTTGGGCTAGCCTCCATCGAAGCTCCTGCACCTACTACCGGACGACCTCCCAAGGCTTATCCAGGGTGCCTCCACCCCGCGTGGCATTATCACTGTCGGAGCCAACCATTCAAGCCTTACGAAGCGAATGAAAGCAATCTTCTGCTCAATTAAACTGACGAACAATGTTTCCACCAAGCGAAATGCAAGCTGTTTGGGTACCTGGGCACGATTGCGTCAGCCGTGAGGACTACATGCATTATTGCCGAGTTGAAAATTCCGGGTGCTCAATTTCAGTGTGGGATCGACTGCTTTGCTGATGGAGAAGACTGAATGATGAGCACCTCGTCGTATGTGCCTCGTACGCAGCCGTGAGAACGGGAAAACTAAAATTGAGATAAAAGGCAGAAGCCGACAATTACCCATTATTTCGCGGTATGTCTTAGCTTCCCGAGGTCGCAATACGATAGCCATGCGATCGTTCACAGTTCCTGCTAGCATTCTGTCCGCTCTTTTGCTCCCGTATAGCACTGCATTCACAAGCGACGAGCATCCTGTACAGTTCAATGGAAGTTCCCACGACGTCCCAAGTTGTATATCAGAGCCTCAGATCCCAGCGACACAACTACCACCTGGCGGCAACTAGCTTGGCTTCGGTGCGGACGTCTACAACAATCATTGGGCTGGCAGCGATGCTCAGATCAACATCGATAACGTGAAAACCTTATCATCCACATGCCACAAGAAATACGAGCCAGGTCTAAGCGCTGCACCGCTGATCGAGAACGGAGTCGCTTATTATACCACATTCGGCGGCTTACTCGTGGCGCTCGACTACAAGAGCTGCAAGGAGCACTGGACTTTGAACATCACTGAGTTGATCCTAAAAGTCACAGGGAACAGTGATGACATTCTTTCCACGGGAGGTGCACTTGCATCTCGCAGCACACCTGTCGCTGATGGAGACGTGCTGTACTTCGACACACTTGCAAAGGCTCTCGTCGTAGCTGTGAACTAAAGCACCAGCGATGTGATTGATACCCTTGGCATTAGCGAACATCCTTTCTCGATACTTACTCAGTCTCCAACGGTCTACAACCACCGCTTCTTCTTCGGAGTGTCGACAACAGAGTCAGGTTATCCAGCTAACGATCCCAACTACAAGCTCAGTCACCGAGGTTCCATGAAGGCTTTGGAACTCCGCCATGGTCGCCTCGCGCTCGTCTGGACGACCCACATGATCCTACCGGGAGCCAACTTCTCTGGCGCTTCTGTCTGGGGCTCGCAACCTTCCATTGACCCTATCCGCAAACAAGTCTTCATCGGGACAGGCCAACTCTTCTCCCTCCCTGACGAGATCGTCGAATGCCAAAACGCGAATAAAAACCTTCGTATCCAGACCGAGCATCTCTCCAACGAACCCTGTCTCCCTCGTAACGTCTATCAAACCTCCATCCTTGCGCTCGACATCGATGCCGGCGAGATAAACTGGTACCGCACGCTCGGCGCCCTCGATGCCTGGAACTCGGCGTGCATCCCCGGGTTACAAGGCTCAGACCCAAACTCGCCACCCGGACGAAACTGCCCCAAGAACGTCGGCAATTACATCGACTTTGGCATGGCGCCAACCTTCGTGCTTGGGTCCGAAAACACCCCTGGTAAGAAAGCTATCGTTGTCGCGGGTCAGAAGAACGGCAACTTGTACGCGTTCAGCGCGCAGACAGGGACGGTGCTATGGGGTATCAACGCTGCGCCGGGTGGAATCGAGGGAGGCTTGAGCTGGGGTGTTGCCATCGATAAAGATACTGTCTACTACACGGCCATTAATTCTAACCGCGTTCGCTTCACGCTGTTTCCGCGCAATAAGGCAATTTCTAACGCGGCGTTCGGGCGCGGTAAATCTGAAAGATGGGCGACCAAGTGGCAGACTGCGGCGCCGCGCAATATGACGAGCGCTGTCACTCCTGTTGTCGTCAACGACGTTGTACTCACCGGCGCGACTGGTACTTGGGTTGAGGCTCGCTGTACGGCAAGGGACCTAGGTCTCTCATCGCTCTGAACAAGTTCACTGGAGAGATTGTTACGGAATATATATGCCTTGGACGCGTTCTTCCAGGGTGGGATCGCCGTTGTGCAGGAATACGTTTTCTTCGGCACTGGATATGGAGGCCAGACGCCACCTCAGAATGGGTCGTTCAATGTGTGGAAGATTGGGCCTACTTCGACGTCTAACGGTAGTACGACTGGTGGTCAGGAAAAGTAGATTGGCGAGATAGGTCTGTTGTTATTCCCATCTAATGAAAGGAGCATGTAAATACATCAAACAACACATCATTTGTAGGTAGGCATACACGATAGCAAAGCTCCTACATTACTTTATAAAGAGCTCTGCTTAAATAGATGAACACAACACGACTGAGATCAGATAACGCATTTCAACTCGACACGGTGGTTTGCAAGAAAATGTGGAATTCAAGCCATAACCATCCAGGTAGGAAAAGATCGCGGATGCGCTGGAGAACGTTCGCTCCATTGTGTGCCAGAATGAGAAAAAGGTGCACGTGCAGAGAGGTAGGGCATACGGCAGCGATGCATACCTTTCTGATGGACGTTCCGTCACTTCGTAATATACCATTCTACGCTGTCCCTCTCCCTACTAGTCGTCCTCGCAGTGGGCGGTTCTCAACCGGCGACTACGTGCCAGATGTCGCTGTTCCTGACTTTTTTCAACTTCACCACCAAATTCCCGCACCTGACCACGACAGTATATAAACACGTCCACCAACACCGCTCCAAAATCCTGCATTAATCCACTGCCTGAGCAATACAACACTGTGATCCCAGTACACACAGAAAGGGGTTAGATAAAGTCTATAAGAACGTTCCCTTTTATTCATTGTACACGCGGTAACGCGGAGAAACTCATGCTAGCGAAAATGGTATATAGCACATGTCTCCTTACCAATCTGGTATAACGCTGGCGCCATGCCAAAGCATGCTTTTACTAATACAATATACACAAGGAGAGACAAAGCGATCCTCAGTGGGCGATACGGAAATAGTCAAGTCCGGCTTCCTAAGCCTTCCACTTTGCCGTAGTCCACTGATTGTACTCGTGCGTCAGACTGCGCTGGACCCATGGGATGGTAATCGCGGTCCAGACACCCGCCCAGAGGAAGGGGAGGACCCAGCCGACCTGCTTGTGTTAACTTGTGATATGGGGTGTAGAAGAGAGGGGGAGACTTACGATGTAGGCGGCGTCGCGCTGGATAGTGAAGACGATGGCCACGGTGACGGCTGAGCAGATGATTGCGCCGATGGCCCAGAAGAGCGTCAGGCGGTGCAGCATCTCACGGAAAGCCTTGCTAGCCTGGTACCGCAGGTTCAGGCGTTGTCGGAACTCGGTACCACCGGAGCCGTCTACAGCGCAGATGTCCTCGATGTATGCGTAGATGCCCGGTCGGAGCGGGGCGCCAACGGGAAGCGAGGAGATGCGGCATGGAGCGCGGTAGCCCATAAGGCGCAGGGCGTCGACGAGAAGGAGCTCGACTCCGATGGCGAAGAGCATCGTGGAGGCAGGGATTGCGAGCACGCGGATCGGCGGGTCATGCGGACAGGTGCCGGCGATGAGCTCAATCATGACGAAGAACCAGCCCACGGAGAGGTTCCAGTGAAACCAATCGAGCTAATTCATGTCAGTATGCCATTTCCATAGGATAGGATCAGAATGGAGAAACGCACATAATGACGCTGCGCTCCGATGACGCGGCAATTGGAGTTCTTGCGCCAGAGCCGCCGGAAGCGAATGAAGTACTCGACGATGCTAACTGTTCCCAACAAAGCCGTGCTGATACTAAAGACGGCATTGGCACTCAGCTGGTCCCGCGTGAGGCCGTACCACATGCCGAAGTAGAGGCCGATGGGCATACAGACGCAGTCGAGAAAGATCAACATCCAGAACCAGAAAATTGACTTCTTGCGAGGACGCAGGCTGTAGTTGAGAGGCGGCGGACGCGTAAAATCGGGATCCTCGTACGTCACTTGAGTGTGCGGGTACTGGGCAGACGGATTCGGTGACGGGGCGCGAGACGGGTGAGCGCTGAGATTGCCATTTGGAGTCGTGGTGTCCGTCGCGGTGGTAGTCGTACGGCCTCGCTCGTCCGCATTGCCATCGGTATCTGAAACGGCGATGCCAGGTATTTGGAGAGAGGGGTGAGTGGGCGGCTGCGTGAGCTGGTGGTCGTTCACAGCCGGCTGGGCAGGCGCCTCGAACAGTTTCTCCTCCTCCATCTGGTGAGGGGTGTCGGTGGGTGTCGGCGGGTCAACCGAGAACTCAGGCTGCATATCCTGCCTCAACGGCTCCGTCGACGCCATGTGTTGCGTACTGGCTATGCCGTCTGGTCACCTCCAGATTTTGTTATGTGGTGTGTTGTAGGTGCAGAGGGGAGGGACCGGGTCACTCTTTCGTCGGGAACCTCAAAGTCTTGTCGCCGGGAAGCAGCGGAAGCCGTCGTCTTTTATCAGCGGGAAGTCTTGGACGCACCTTTGGCTGGGCGTGTCGTCGTAAGCAGGTTGCATGCGATAAAGCAGCCGATTACTTATGACATGCTGCACTTGGCTGACCGAACCACTGATGCGTTCATCCTGCCATTCACGGTGGTATTACATCATAGGAGCCCCTTGGCGCCAACGCTCGGCGGGAATGCGTTGAGCAAGCGTCTCATTCACGCTTTGGGTTTAGCCCTCGAGAGCTTCCCCAGATGAATCCCACGCTCACGCCACAGTAGTGTGGCCCCCGACGTGTGACCTCACCATCACTCATCCACATCTTACGACTCTCCCCCTACGTCTACTCCTCCAAAGAATATGTGAGCCGATCTACCCATGGCCAGCGCTTTTGGCCTCTTGAACTACGTGCTATTTCTCGTCTTCGTCCGCAGCGTACTAGGCCTCGCGCATCAGGCACAGTCTCCGCTGGTCCAGGACGCCCCCAGCAACAATGACACCATCAGTCGCAAGCTCTTCTTCGAGCTCGAGGAGCTGGCCCGGATAGTCGACATTTCCTACTGCGTCGGTACAACCGGGCTAGGAATACAGAAGCCGTTCAGCTGCGCGAGCCACTGCGGCGACGAGGACTTTAAAGACTTTGAACTAGTCACCGTGCGTACCTCTCCCACCACTAATATATATATATATACGCATATACGCAGAACTTCAATACTGACAATTCCAGGCCTGGAACACCGGCCCCCTCTTCAGCGATTCCTGCGGCTACATCGCCCTCTCGCACCCGCCCTCACGCCCACGCATCATCCTCGCCTTCCGCGGCACCTACTCCCTCGCAAACACCATCATCGACCTGTCCACCATCCCGCAAAAATACGTCCCTTACCCCGGCGACGACGACAACGGCTCCACCACCTTCTCATCATCCTTCTCCCAAGAGGAACCACCCCCCGCCGACCCCCCGAAGTGCGCCAACTGCACCGTCCACACCGGCTTCTACACCTCCTGGCTGCACACCCGCTCCGCCATCCTCCCCCACCTCACCGCCGCCATATCCACATACCCCTCTTACGAAATCATCCTCGTCGGCCACTCCCTCGGCGGCGCCGTCGCCGCGCTCGCAGCTCTCGATCTGCGCGCGCGCGGCTGGAATCCCCGCGTTACCACGTTCGGCGAGCCGCGCGTGGGAAACGCCGCGCTTATGAGGTATATAAATGAAAGGTTTAATATCTCTAGCTATGGGGAGGGGAGGGCGAGGGCGAGGGAAGGTGTGAGGTACCACAGAGTCACGCACAAAGGCGATCCAGTCCCGCTGCTTCCGCTGGAAGAATGGGGGTATACGATGCACAGCGAGGAGCTCTTCATATCCAGACCCGACTTACCCTTCGCAGAGAGCGATATTCGACATTGCGACGGTGATGAAGATGGGAGATGCATTGCGGGGGCGGACACGGACGATGGGGGCTGGGGTGTGCCTGCAAGATTCAAGTTCTGGGAACTGTTTTTCGCGCATAGGGATTATTTTTGGCGGTTGGGGTTGTGTGTTCCTGGGGGAGAAGCGAGGGGTTGGTATAGGAAGTATGCCAAGGCGCCGGATGAGGAAGATGCACTGGAGAATAGGGAGTTGTAATACTGTCCTGTTCCGATGACTTGGGGTGTATTGAGATATTAAGGTATTGCGTCACTGTACATCAGCGTTTGAAAGTGGTCATGTGTGTATGTAGTATCGCAGGCATTTGCTTTGGCAGATCTAGCGTTTTTCTAACGCGATGAAAAACGCACCCAGAGTGCTGCAGTGCGTCTACACTCCCCACCTACTCTTCCTCCGACTTCTCCTCGCTCCCCTCACTCCCACTCCCCCCACTCATCTCCTCGTCATCCTCTTCCTCCCCCTCCTCCCCCTTCAACCCATAATCCTCCTGGAAATCCACCAACTGCTTAACCTTCACCTTAAACCCATCCTTCTCGAAGTTCTTCTTCAGATCCTATGTATCTCCTCGTTAGCCCACATCCCCTCCCTGATCCCAGTCATAAAAGGGGAAAACTCACCTCAACCATATTCCCCCCACACGTAACCACCAAATCCGACTTTTGTGGCTCAAAAACCCCCGCGATGGTTTCTTTAAACATGCTCCTTACATCGTCGACCTTGACTTCACGGACGCGCTTAAGCACCCACTCACTCCACTCCTTCCCAACACCCCTTACGACAAGATCGACAAAGCTCCCCCTCGCCGCATCCACGACCGTCGCCTTCTCATCCACAAACTCGCGCACTATACTACTAATCGCGCCCTCAAGCGCCAGTTTCTCAAACGCACGCGTGCCCTCTGCATAATCTTTAATAACCGCGCGCGCCTTCGCAAACGCAGCGTACGAGTTCGGCGACTTGTAGATGCGGAACTTGAGCAAGCCGGCGGGGATATCGCGCAGGAAGTTTGCCCCGTACGCGAGACCCGTGCCGCGGATGTCCTGCCACATAGGGCCCTCGACGGCGTCGAGGTACGCGAGGGCGACCATGAGCGCGGGGAGCTCGGGGGCGGTGTACGAGTCTGGCCCTTTGGCTGTGAGCATGGCGAAGGAGGAGTCGATCGGCATCGGGATGATGTAATGCGCGCCGCCGGGGTTCTTCCCTATATCCGAAAGCAGAGCTTTGCGGTCGTCGATGGGGGTCAGACTTGGCTCGGGCCCAGGCTTAATCGCATCGGTGAGGATGCGGAAGGTAGAGACGGGGGAGGGCAGAGTCTCGAAGTTTGCGATTGCGAGGACGCGGAGGTTGGAGAAGGTGAGGAGGTGCGTGCGCAGGGCTTCGAGCTTGTCGATGACTTGCTGGGGATCTGTTTTGAGCTGCTTGAGGGTGCGCTTGAGGTAGAGGGCTTTGACGAGGGTGTTTGTGGCGCGCACGGAGGAGGCTTCTTGGTAGTGGATCATGCGGTCGACGGCGAAGAGCATGCTGTGGCCGTCGCGCTTCTCATCGGGGACGTCGGCGAGCATCTTCTTCGCGGCGGCGATCAGGCGCTCGGCGTCGAAGATGGAGTTGACAAGCAGGTCTGCGAGCCATTGGACGACGTCCTTGAACTTGTCTGCTTCGGCGACGAAGTGGATGTAGATCATTTCGCCGTTGCCGATGTCGTTACCGCGGTCGAGGCTGTACTCTATCGTGGCTTTCTCCAGTTCGATGATGACTTGTTCGAATTCGATGCGCTTGCCATCCCGCATAATCGGAGTGCCGAAGAAGTTCGTAAGGTAAATGCCCAGCAATGGCTTCAGCTCAGTAGGAACGGCAGCCGTACCAAGCGCAAGGCCAAAGTGGACGAAAGACGTCGGAATAGATTCATAATGTACGAACAGCGGCAGACCGTTCTCATCCTTGTCAATGATCTTTTGAATCTTGTTGTCCATGGTGCCGAGCTTCTTTGCAAGACCAGACCGTGCAGTCGTAGTTTCGAAGAAATGGATCGAACTGGTGCTGGGAACCTCAAGCTTCTCCATCATATCCAATGGGATTGGCTTGTCGTTCTCAGCTTTGGCTTTCTCAAGCTTGGCAGCCTTCCCCTTCAACCCAGCTTCACCTAGTTGCTCTTGCTGTTTCTTCACCCGCTCGACTTCTTCGGACTTGATCTTTTCCGCGAGGGCTACTGAAGGCTTCCCAAGCAGCGAGACATGGTGGGGTTCGACGATCCACTTCTTGATGAACGAGCGCCAGTCCTCCTCGGTCCAATCTTCGAGCTCATCAAAGACCGAGAGCGACTCCAGGGCTTCCCGAAGCTTTGAACCGTCGCGTGGGCCATACGAGTGATCCTTGATAACGGGATCTTTGAACTCGTCGTTGCCAGTTTCAGAAGTAAACCTAACCTGGCGCTTGAACCGGTGCAGACAATCTTGGAGATAGGGAAAGTCTATCGGTTGCGAAATATGCTCCCGGAGAACTTCCCAGAAGCGCTTCTCAGCCTCTTCAAGCTTCTCCGTGGCGACGCTAGTCAATGTGAAGTGTATGATTGATTGAGAAAAGCTCCGAACGTAGAAGTAGACCATGCTGGTAAGATGTTCTTTCTCGGCAAGTCGGTTGACTAGAACAGACACCGAAGAGCCAGCAAGGTACATGAGCACCGTGTTCAGAGCCGTCTCAAGCTTCTCGTCTGTTGAATCAGGACCAATGAGGCCAATCTGAATCTCGCCTGTTGACTCGTCCTCTTCTGGGAATTCGACGGTCTCGACGGTCGTCTTTGTGAGGCCTTGCTCAAGCTTTGAGTTCGAGAACGGCCGCTTGAAGGGAGCGGTATATGAAGGCACACTATCAGCAATATCGTCCTCGAAATTGTCTAGGATCTCTAAGAGATTCGCGTGATCCACTTCACCGATGAGAACCAGCCGTAAGTTTTTGGGCTGGTACATATCCCGGTGGAACTGGCGGATGCGCTCTGCGGTTAGGACGCGCAATGCCTCTACTCGGCCACCAGTCTCGTAGCGGAAACCATAGCGCTCGGGATAGAGAAGCCGGCGCATCTCCAAGTCCATCAAATCGCCCTGCAGATTCTGTCGACCTTGCATCTCAGAGTATACAACACTTTGAGAGTTAGTTGGGATCATACCGCAGCTCGAATAGTGCTTACCCAGCATCGTGTCCAGTGCCATCAATGTGGTGCACCTCGGTGTAGCAACCCTCATCCGTAAGAGTTGGGACGACAAGATGGTCTAGGTAGATTGGTAAGATCTGCGCGAAACCTTCCCAGCCAGCCGTGGTCAATGTATAGACAGTTTCATCTACATCTGTCCAGGCATTGGTATCTGAGTACGCTCGAGTGGAGAGCTTGTCGAGCACGCCCTTGTAAGGATACTTTCGTGAGCCCATGAAGCACAGATGCTCCAGCGTGTGCGCTGTCAAATTAGCAACTGCGTAAATTGATGACCAATGAGTACTCACGTGCTCCGGAATCATCGTGGATCTCCGTCGCCAGCGCAAAGTAGCCGTAGATCTTGGGTCCTTTCCTGTCGACCACCACCACATTCATGCCCGTCCGCTGCGACTCATACTGCGTGAACTCGGCCTCCGTGTAGTCGGCCTTGAATTGCTGAATCTTCTTGAAGTTGGTCTCACGCGTAATGGTCCCCATCTTGCCGAAAATGAACGGCTGCTGGTCTGAGTCTGAGTCGTAGAAAGCGCACTCGCCGTCAGTGCAGGAAAATGCGTCTGCGTGGTGTTCGATTACCGCTCTGGGTGTCCAACCTCCTTTGTACAGGGCCTGTTCCGTGTTACCATTGTTCTCTGTTAGTGCCCGGATTGAGAGGTGAGATTCCTCGCGTAACTCTGCGGCAAAGCAATGCGCCGTGAGAACTAAAATTGCAAATGCGTTCCGAGGACCGCGCATGACGAGCTAGACTAAGAAGCCACTCAGCTGACACGAAAGCGTATTATACCACTTCGTGTGCTGGGTGTTCCATGCTAGGACGGGATAGGAGAACGTGCAGGGCGCCAGTGCTTACCAGTGTTATACCGTTGCCTAAAAGCAAAGAAACCTTCAAAGTGCAGCCCCGGTTGTGATTATGAGCGGCGGACTAGAAGTACAGCTTCCTGAATGTGACGGAGTCGCAACAGCGCACTGCACAAACGAGGGCGGTGTGTTGGGGGGATGTGATTGGCATGCAGGAAAGTGAAAAGAGCGAAGTGGTGCCTCCTGATTGGACTCGAAGAGAAAGGCGATTACGATCTTCTCCCGACCAACACTCTTGACGATGGCGGGGTGGTGGGGTTGGAGAGCTTGCAGTAGGGCTAGTGCGCACGGCCCGCCTTGATTTGCAGGTGCGTAAGTACGGACCTTGGAATGCGCCACGAATCAACACTGCCTAAGGTCCGCAATCACAAAACACGTCAGCCCTTCGTGTGAACGACATGATCCTACGTCGATAATTCTTATGTCTTCACAAGTCTCGGACCAGGAGCTTGGGGACGTCCTGCTCCAGTCTGTGCAAACTGGTTCTTTCCCACAATCGGAGAATGTAGCCTCCGCGGCGGTGGGGTCTGATGCACTCCCAATACTTCGACAGACGCTGGAGAAGGCCAGGGATGACACGAAGGTATGGACTCCGTATTTTTGAAGGATGTAAAAGTGTCTTGCTAACAGGACGTTCAGGACCAAATTCGCCAGATCTCTCGCGAAGCCGCATCCGATGTTGATGGCTGGGTGACACAAGCGCGCAAGCTCCAAGCCGACATCAAACTTTCACAGGAAACAGCGAAGGAAATCGTGCAGCAGGCAGAAGCTGGCAAGGAAAAGACGGCCAAAGTCCAGGATGCTGTCTCCAAAGTCAGCTTCCTACATTCGGAGATCGCCTACAACGAGAGCCTGGTGCAGGTTGTGGAGCAGCTGAAAGACATCTCGACACTGCTAGAGTCAGCCCAGGAAGCTGCAGTTTGCAGTCATATACTGCACGCTCTCGAGAGACTGGAGGACGCGCATGGCGCATTCAGGAGGCTCGGGCCGTTCGAAAACACTCGGGTGGTGGGGCTCCTCAACACGAAAGCTGATCAATTGAGGTCGGCCATCGTCGAGAATGTCACGGGGATATGGAACAACTTGATCTCGGTCAACACGTCCGACCGGAGGATCATACTGCGGGAACAGGCAAAGGAGATGGGATCGGACGACGCCATGAACATCGGCATGGTTGTCCAAGCATTGACAAAACTCGGATTATTGGACAACTTCATCGCACGCCTCAGCCGGGAATTCGACAGTGTCATCGTGCAGCCACGGCTAACCATCGGATCCGACCACGTCGTGTCCGCTCTGACCATTCATGGTGACGACATGCATATCGCGGGGCAAGTAAGCGACACGAGTGTCAAAGCCGCGCTGGAAGACATCCAAGCGATAGCCGAGTATTTGAGCACACGCATGCCCCCCGACATTACCATCCCGTTATCGGAAAAGCTAATTCCCGTCATTGCTAATCGACTGATCTCAAGCTGGCTGCTACCTGCTGTGCCACTATCTACCAAGGGTATTTCCGACTTCCAAGAGACGCTTTCACTCGTGCTTGGTCTTGTGGAATTTTTTGATGAGCTTGGCTGGAGCGGTCAGCAACGTCTGACGGAATGGGTCGACAAGTCGGCCGAGATTTGGCTAGCGCGACAGAAGGAAGCTGCGATAGCCCAAGTACAACGTATTTTGCCGAGACGTGTGCAAGAGAAGAAGACGGTGGAACGCGTCGAGACCCAGATTCTATCCAAGGGAGACACGCTCGGCCGGCATGAAGAGCAGGACGAAGAGTGGGGAGCTGAATGGGGCGACGAAGCGGCGGCGGAAGAGCCAGCGAAAAATGGCGAGCAAGGGCAAAACGATGCAGCCGAAGAAGAAGACATGAGTGCTTGGGGTATGGATGAGGATGAGCCGCAGGAGTCGCATAAAGAAACGGAGGAACCAAGGGCAGGAGCGCAGGGCGAGGAGGATGCCGAAGACTGGGGTGCGGACTGGGGTGACGAGGAAGAGCCAAAGCAGGCATTAACGGCACCTGCGTCCAAATCTGCCGCTGAGCCGACGGCCAACGAACAGGCCGGAAAACCTTCGAAAGACCGTGAGATGACACTGCGGGAGATGTACACCGTAACGGCTATTCCAGACGCCATTATCGAGCTCATCCTTCAAGCTGTTACCGACGTGGGCACTCTCAACACACCGGAACTGAGCGGCTCAGCGATCGCACCTGCCAGTGGAGGTCTGTTCGCCATCCCAAGCCTTTTGCTTGCCATGTATCGCGCCACGGCGGCTACGCACTACTCTCGCGACATCGCAGGCAATATGCTGATCTACAACGACTGTACGCGCCTCTCGGACCGTCTCCGTGTTTTCCTTGCCGACCAAGCGGAGAAGGACAAGTCTTCCTCCCTACCATCTCACCTTAAGTCCTCTGTCCGGCTCAAGCCCAAACTGGATGGCGATATCAAAGCGATCGAAGGCTTCGGCAAACGCGCATATGGTCGCGAGATGGAATCTCAGAGGACCATTCTCCGCGACCATCTTGACGCGGCGCAGGGCTTCTCGTCGTGCACCAAGATGCCGTTCGCGGCTGAATGCGACAATGCCATCGCCATGACCATTGACCGCATCGCGGACGTGAAGAATGCATGGAAGCCGGTGCTTTCCCATTCGGTGCTGCTGCAGTCTCTCGGCTCGCTCGTCTCGACGGTGCTATCTAAATTCATCGCAGACATTGAGGACATGACGGACATTGCAGAAGACGAGTCGAAGAAGCTCCGCGGGTACTGCGTCAGCCTTTCTAGTCTCAATCATCTGTTCATGAGTGAGGATGGGGAGGGGCAAGAGAGGGACATGACGGGCGTGTACACGCCGAATTGGTTCAAGTTTCAGTATCTGAGCGAGATTTTGGATAGCAGCCTGGCGGACATCAAGTACATGTGGACGGACGGGGAGCTGAAGCTGGAGGTGGAGGTGGACGAGGTGGTGGATCTGATCAAGGCGCTGTTCGCGGAGAGCGACTACAGGAGGAAGGCGATTGCCGATATCAGGAGGGCGGCGCATTGAGTTCTGCAGAGCTGCAGACACGACGGCCCATGAGCGATTTCGTCGCATACATAGTACGCTGTCGCATCACGGCTCCATGATCAATGAGATGATGAGTCTAACGTCACATGATTTCTTTGTATCCTAGGTGCCTGGGTAGGAACATCTGGATGTTTCTCCCGATCGCCCTCGCCCAGTCTATGATGCTGGCTTCGGAAGATGCCGCGTGCGGGTGGCACAAGTGCCGAGATGGCCCGAAGCTGCCGCACAGGCCACATTACAACGCGGGCGCTGTGATTGGCCGCTCAAGGTTTGCCCGAGGTCTTGCTTGCATCGTGAACGTAACAAGGTCGAAACCGTTCGCCATCCCCACGCAGGAAGAACGCACACACACCCACAATGGCCTCCGCACGCGCACTCACCCGCCTGGCTACCTCGCGGACAGGTACGCACCCCTAGTTCTTACCGTATCGGCGCCCAATGGATTACTGACTGCCCGCAGCAGCCGTCCGCCCAGCCGTCTTCGCTCGTGGCTTCGCCTCCGTCACCGACACCAAAGCCCGCGACCCGCTGTCCAAGGTGGGAGAGGCAATCGTGCCTGATGCCTCGCGACCCGTCATTCCAGAGAGCAAGACGTCGAACATCAAAGATTCCGCGGCGGCCAAGGATGCGAAGATGAAGACGTTCCACATCTACCGTTGGAACCCCGACGAGCCCACGTCGAAGCCCAAGATGCAGACGTACTCGCTCGACCTGAATAAGACGGGGCCCATGATGCTCGACGCCCTCATCCGCATCAAGAACGAGATCGACCCGACGCTGACGTTCCGACGGAGTTGCCGCGAGGGCATCTGCGGCAGCTGTGCGATGAACATCGACGGCGTCAACACGCTGGCCTGTCTGTGTACGTATTGGATCTATGCGGGGTATGTGTGTGAGGAAGGAGCTAACCAGCCTATGCAGGCCGCATCCCTACGGAGCCCGGCAAGGAGTCGCGCATCTACCCCCTCCCGCACATGTACGTCGTCAAGGACCTGGTGCCCGATATGACGCTCTTCTACAAGCAGTACCGCTCCGTGAAACCCTACCTCCAGCGCACCACCCCCGCGCC
>ML976677.1:332030-398294 GCA_010015655.1 Bimuria novae-zelandiae CBS 107.79 | reverse complement strand
TTCCTTCCTAACCCATCTCCAGGGCCGTGAGTACCGCCAGACAAAGGAAGACCGCAAGAAGCTCGACGGCCTCTACGAATGCATCCTCTGCGCCTGCTGCTCGACCTCGTGCCCCTCGTACTGGTGGAACCAGGAGGAGTACCTCGGCCCCGCCGTCCTCCTGCAGAGCTACCGCTGGATCGCCGACTCGCGAGACGAGAAGAAGGCAGAGCGCCAGGATGCGCTGAACAACAGCATGAGCTTGTACCGATGCCACACCATTTTGAACTGCTCGCGGACATGTCCCAAGGGCCTGAACCCCGCGCTGGCAATTGCTGAGATTAAGAAGAGCATGGCTTTTACGTAAGGGGGAGATGGGTGCGAAGGATTGTGGCTGCGCTTTTTGGATTGTTTCTTCGTGTATGTACATGCTGAGCGGGAGCTTGTATTTGTGAGAATGTACGCGAATCAATACACTGATCATTACCGTTCACACACGAATTACGAATCAACATTGGGTGCTACGCATATGTTGAAAATTTACAGGTATATTGTTTAAAACCACTCATCAATAATACAACATGCCTCGGTGCTGCTGTTATACGACTCTAGTGCTCCTTCCCCAGGCCGTCGTTTCTCCACACGAATGCAGCCAATGGCTGAGGTCCGCGCTACACCCTTCTCGTGCACATCGAGCCTCCTCTTCCCGCTCCTCATCTTTCACACGACAAACCTTCCTCGGTTCTGCACACAATGGACCCAGCCCAGTCAAAGCGAGTTTCCAAGGCCTGCGACGCGTGTAAACTCCGAAAAGTGAAGTGCAATGGGCAAGAGCGATGCCAGCAGTGCAGTCACCTCGGCTTAAGATGCGTCTACTCCATCTCCAACAAGGCCAGATCACAGGGCAAGCGAGGTCGCATAATCACCGAGTACAAAAACAAGACTTCTAGTACGAACATCAAATCACCACCACTTTTGCCTGCCATCCCGGGACAATTAGCTTTACCTCAGCGCCAGGCGAGCCTTCCATTTGGGGGAGAGTTGGATGGACGTAAGTATATTGCATGGCTTTAAAAAGCCCTACTTCTGTCTAGTCACACAACTGTCTTGCGAGACTGATACTAGGTAGTGGCGTCGCCTCTTGAGCCAGGCCTTCAATACGACCAGTCTTTCTTTCTGGACCTCATCCCTGACTACATGGAAGGTGTATACCCCGTACAACCTGTCATAACAGAAGCGGAGCTCCGAGGTTACATCCACACCATGGACCAGGACCAAGAAGTGCGCTCATTTGTATGTTCTTTCGGAGCGTGCACACTGAATCTCACACGGCAAACCGACAAACGGACGGAAGAAGTCCTCCAGACGATTGAGACGCTCATTAACTACACGATATCCACAATGAAGCCCGTTTACAAGAGCTTCCGCTCCTCTGTTTTCCGGGCCATGCAATCCATGTTCATACACAACTGCATGATGAGTATGTCAGCGTCTGACGCAGCCTTCCACTACATGCGCGACTCAATTAGTGCTGTCCAGCTGCTGAGGATCGACAGCACGGATACAATGGCACAGCTTTCACAACCAGAGAGATCGCGAAGACAACGTCTGTATTGGCAAGCGTTCATTCACGAAAGATTTTCAGCTATCCTGGACTATCGCACCGTGGTGCTGCCACCGCTCAACGTTCTACCGGAAGAAGATCCCACGATACCACGCCAGGTGCATGAAGGCTTCATTCAGATCATCAAACTGTTCCGCCTGCTCGACCCCGAATTTCTCCAGAACTGGCTTGGGAGTCAGGGCAATGTCACCAGCACCTGGATTGAAGAGAAATCTCGCGAGCTGGAAGGTGATGAAGAAAGCAATGCGCGAGAGCTTGCTAATCTGTCAATGGTGCGTCAGACTCATCATACAGGGAAGGGGGATACACTGACCAACCTTACGTCCTCTAGATGCAGCGTGCCGACCTTGCCATCACCCGAGAGTGGCTAAGAACGCTCGTCTGGCGCCTAGCAATGTCAAAGTCGCTCCTATCTACCCGATCCTCGAAAGAGTGTCTGACCCTACTATTCCCAGTCCGCTTGTCACAAAACCTTCGCCAACAAGTCACGAGCATGTCGCGCCACGACATCGAGGTACACGGCAGCTCCATCGTCCAGAAGCTCTTCGAAATTACCGACACCATATCCGACGTCCTCATCCACGTCCCCGCCGCGACGCTCGAGGAAACCTCCCTCCGCATCGACGATTTCCTCTTCATCCTCGACTTCGTGCTCCAGTTCCCCACGCTTGACGACACACGTCGCGGGATCCTACTGGAGAAGCTGGAGCGACTACGAGGCCTCTTTCCTGAGGTGGTCAGCACGACCAGCTCGCCGAATTTGCCAATCGACTTGCAGTCTCCCACGAGTGACCCGTGGTTCCAGGTCGCGCAGTCGAAGATTGGTCCGGACACGGATGTGGATCCTGCGGGGTTGCAGGGGTTGGTGCCGCTGCCGTATGTGGGTCAGATGCAGCCATGTCAGGGGGTGAGCCAGCATGCGACGTGGAATCATATTTCGAGGCGGTTGTCCATGGCGCACTTTTCGAGTGGGTAACCAAATTCTACGTAAACTTGAAAATGCTACTACTCGAACACTTTAAAAAGTTGATCTGTCACTGGCTGAGTCATGAGACATACAATATCGCGATTGAAGTTAGAAAAGCTCATTTCTATGTACAGAAAGGTCTACTTGAAACACGAGGCGCACCAAAGCGAACTTCGATTGTTACCATCACAGTCTCCCAGATCTTCAATTGCTTTGCGTGGAGTTGATCTGCTCCAGATGCGCAGTCTTCTCGTCGAGCTTCTTCTCCGTCACAACCTCCTCTTCTTGAAATTCTTGAACAACGGTGTCCCTGAACTTGCGAGCAGAGATGTGTCCTTCAAAAAGTAGGTCAAGTTCGCCATACGTTCGCCCTTTAGGCTCGGGAAGGCGGAAGAAAGTCCAAAGGAAGCAGAGGGCGCAAGTCCCAGCCCAGAAGAAAGCGGACTTTGCGCCCCAGTTCCACGAAGAGGGGTTCAGCATACGCGGCGTCATGATGTTCCCAATGATAGAGCCGATGTTGTACCAGTTTCGGGCCAGGACGACCGTCTTCTGGCGGAGTCGCGATGACGGGATCTCAGCTACGAGACAATAGCACACCGGGCCGACCGTAGCATCGTAGACGAACGTGAAGATGATGAGCATGGCGCCGATGGACCACTGGGCGCTGGTGTTGCCCTCGGGAGCGATGCCGAGGAAACCGATGATGAGCAGGAGGGCAAACATAATGGCGAGACCCCACACGTACAGCGTGCGGCGTCCTGCGCGCGACATCAGCCACCAGGACACGAACACACCGACCGCGCCAATAGCGTAGATGCCCAAGCTCATGCTGAACGCATTGGAAGTATCCAGCCCGGCATTCTGGAAAAAGTACGTGGAGAAGCCCATGAACGAGGATCCGCACCATGCCTGCGTGAACCATGTCATAGCCGCGATCTCCGTGCGGCGTAGATCGGTGCCCTTGAAGCAGTCCCAGTACGTCGTGCCCTCGCTGATGGCCTTCTCCAACTCGTTGGTGTGCTTGTACATGGCGATCGTCTCGTCGGCATTGAAATCGGGGTTCTTCTCCGGGGACGCGAGGCGCAGTACCATCTTCTTCGCGTCCTCATATCGTTCTTTCCTCACCAGCCACCAGGGCGATTCCGGCGCAAATGCAATGCCTATGATCAGCGGGACGGGATAGATCCATTGCAGCGCGTACGGAATACGGTAGGCCCACTGGTCCGGGCGCTCCGACATGCCTTTGAGCACACCAGATGCAATGAACTGGCCAAAAACCCAACACAGATTGACGTACGTTGTCAAGATCGGACGTAGAGGCACGGGCGTGACTTCAGCGGCGTACGTCGTCGTAAGCGTCTGGAAGACGCCCCATGGGATCCCAATCAGGATCAAGCCCACGAGCAACATCTCGACGTTGACGGCGAAGAACAAGATGAATATCAGCGCCGCGACCGACACCAGAGCACCAATCATCGTCTTCTTGAACCCGTACTTCTCCGCGATCCACCCGTTGACCATCAGCCCGAGGATCTCGCCCACGTACGCGCCGTTGGTGAGCCCAGACTGCCATGCCGCCGTCACCTCGTAGGACCCGTCTGCGAGCTGGACGCCGAATTTGCGCTTGAAGGCGGGCACGGCCTGCAGGTTCGAGATCAGGTTGATGTCGTAGCCTTCCATGATGATGGCGCCGCTGAGCAGGACGGACCACGCGATTGCCTTGGGGTAGAGTCGGATGCCCTCGGCCAGCGTCATCTTCTGCTCCGCTTTGGTCGCCTTGGTCGCATCAGAGGTGAGCTGCGCGATGTCGGCGTTGGCGAGGGACATGCGGCGTTGCTGTTCGCCGTCGACGGCGATGCTGGCGCGTCGAGACATTTTGGTTCCTGAACCTAGGTATAACAATAGGGAGAGTAGGACTTTGCGAGGCTATATCCAATTGAAGGACGTATAGCCCTGGAGAGCGCAGTATAATGATCTGCGGGTGAGACTGCTTGTAAGACGGAGCGTGAAGGATGATGTACGATGCAAAGATCTCTCCTTACACCAGACCCTCCACCGGCTTATATACACCTCGCAGCGTGGTGGATGAGGTCAAGTCGCGCAGACATGCACGCAGCCCGGGCGCAGGCGTGAGGCCAAAACCAAACCAGCACAAGCATCCATTAGCGTCGGCAACGAACATCCCCCCTCGCTTCCCCAGCATAGCGATCCTCTCTCTGGGGAAAACAACCTCGTCGCCCTCCCGCCATACCCCATGCTAACCTGGAGTGGGATATGGGGTTGGCGTCGTGCGCGACTAGTGGGTTCGAATTCGAGGCACCTCGGACGAGCGCATTGGTGGATCGCCGGTCCGAGAGCGCGTGGCTGGGGGAGAGCCCGTGGAGGATCGGCACAAGTTGTTGCCGTTTTTTTTGCTACACCCTTGCTACAAAAACTTGTCCATCAGAGCAGCGAATCAGGCCGTTTTCCGAGAATCATTCCTTGCGGGTGCTGTTGGGTGGATGTTCGGCCGATGACGGAAGATGCACAAGGCGGGGCGAGGACAGCGAGTCGGGTCGTTGGAGTTGTGGGGTAGAGTGGTGATGGTGCGGAATGGAGATGCTGTGACGATGTGCGCGATCGAGCTCAACGGCGTCTGAATTCGCGTCGGCCGATAATGGACGAATTGACGGCGCTGGAGGCCTATGTGATAATGTGAGATGTGGGCGATGATTGATAGAGCGTGGGTACATACGCAGTGGGGTCGCATCAGATGCCAGTACGTTTATCCACCATGGTGGGATGGGCTCGAGGTATAAGGGTCCAAGCCAACAAACACGCTTTCCCATCTCTAAAGTCGTTCCTGCCCCATACCTAACTTTTCCCGCTTCCTCTCATTTCCCCTCAATTTCTCTGAATTCCTACTCCCTCTGTTCGACTTTTTACTGCTTCCTAGTTTACATCACCATGACCATCCCACCCCGCAAATGGTGGAAAGACGCCATAATCTACCAGATCTACCCGGCGAGCTTCAAAGACTCGAACGGCGACGGCGTCGGCGACCTCAACGGGATTCTCTCCGAGCTCGACTACATCCACTCCATCGGCGTCAACACAATATGGATCTGTCCCATGTATGATAGCCCGCAGGTAGATATGGGGTATGATATTAGGGATTATGAGAAAGTGTACCCGCCGTACGGCACGAACGAGGATATGGAAAGGTTGATTGGGGAGATTCATAAGAGGGGGATGAGGGTGGTGCTGGATTTAGTAGTGAATCATACTAGTGATCAGGTACGCCCCCACCCTGTCCCTCCCTTTCTACCTCGATCACCAAACACCCTGCCACCCGCACACAATACCATAAACACACAACCTGATACCTTCCCAGCACGCCTGGTTCCGCGAATCCCGCTCCTCCAAGGATAACCCAAAGCGCGACTGGTATATCTGGCGGCCTGCGCGCTACGTCGACGGTAAACGCGTGCCGCCCAACAACTGGCTCGGCAACTTCGGCGGCTCCGTATGGCAATGGGACGACCTGACCCAGGAATACTACCTCCACCTCTTCTGCCCGGAGCAGCCCGACCTCAACTGGGAGAACTCGGCCACGCGCCAGGCCATCTACAAGTCCGCCATGGAGTTCTGGCTTGAGCGCGGCGTTGACGGGTTCAGAGTCGATACCGTCAATATGTATAGTAAGGGCGATATGTCGGATGCGCCGATCACGGATCCAGGGAGTGAGTGGCAGTTCGCGGGCTACCAGTACTGTAATGGGCCGCGCATGGCGGAGTTTCTGCGCGAGATGAACGAGGTGCTGGAGCGATATGATGCTATGACTGTCGGCGAGTGTCCGCATACGCCGGATATGGAGCGAGTACTTCAATACGTGTCCGCGAAGGCAAAACAGCTTAATATGGTGTTTCAATTCGTATGCGTCCCCCATCATCCTACCATCCCATAAAGGTTTCCTCAAGAGATAGAATAAAAGCTAACGCTACGGAAAAGGACGTCGTCGACATCGGCCATGGTCCCTACAAATTCCAAACCACACCCAAAAACTACACCCTCCCATCCTTCAAGCGCGCCATCGCCTCAACACAATCGCTCCTCCGCCGCGCCCCCGACGCCTGGACCACCGTCTTCCTCGAAAACCACGACCAAGCGCGGTCTATCTCGCGCTTCACCTCCGACGCCCCGCAGCACCGCGTCGCAGGCGGAAAACTGCTTTCCCTGATGATGTGCGCGCTCTCGGGCACCCTCTTCCTCTACCAAGGCCAGGAACTCGGCATGATCAACTTCCCCGAGAGATGGGACATGTCCGAATACAAAGATATCGACTCAACAAACTACTACAAAATGGTTGCCGAGCGCAGCAACAACGACCCTGAAGCGTTGGCAGCCGCGAAGAAGAGTTTACAGCATTTGGCGAGGGATCATGCAAGGGTGCCGATGAGCTGGGCCGACGCGCCGTTTAATGGGTTTTCGCCCCCGGAGTCTACTTCTACGCCGTGGATGCGGCCCCTCGAGGACGCAGCGACGTGTAACGCGCGCCAGCAAGCCGGGGACAAGGATTCTGTCCTGGGTTTCTGGAAAAAGATGCTCGCGCTGAGGAGGGCGCATAATGATTTGTTTGTGCACGGCGAGTTTGACGATCTCGATGTTGAGAGTGAGGAGCTGTTTGTTTTCACGAAGACGTGGAGAGGGGAAAAGGCGTTGGTGATGTGTAATTTCACAGACAAGGTGGTGCAGATGGAAGTGCCGGACGTCAGTAAGAGGGAATTGCTTGTTTCCAGCTTGGGGAGGGGTGATGAGGAGAACTTGGAAGCGTGGGAGGGGAGGGTGTATTTGTTAGCATAAGGGAGCGTGAGGGAGGAGGTACCATAGACTACATGGAACGATGGAGCCCCAAAGATCAAGTGGAAGCTCCGATGCGATATCAAAGCGTCGTTTCTTTCTTGCTGTGTACTGCCGAAGCTGGGGTACCGTATAAAGTACCCCATCCCCTGCGTGCAGGCAGGCTAACTGCGTGCCCCTTCGCATATGCGTTATATGAGGATGTAGACATGAACTTCCAAGGTTGGGCTCGTGGTGTTTCTTGGGACTGAGAAGGGGAAGGGGAAATGAAGGGGTCGGCAAATGTGCAGTAGGAGCGCGCCTGGTGGGCAGCGGAGCGAGGCGTGAGCTTGGTTTTACGTGGTGGACCGGGCGGATGGGTGAGGTGCAGAGGACGGTGTTGGACGGCGAGGAGGGAAAGTGGTGTGTGGTGGTGCTATCCTTAGTGCTGATAAGGTTTAGAAGGTGGTCTGGATAGCAATACGTTTGCGGTGATTAGGCGCGGAGCTATCGGTGTGGGTTTGTTGATCTAAATTCAGTAATAAGAACCACGCCTGGACTTCCTTCCAGGAGTGCTGACGCAGTGAGGGAGCTCAGTTGTGTGTTTAATCTGAATGATAGGACGTTTCCGCTGAAGGAGTGGTAGGTGGAGGGTAGTGCTTTGGGTGTGGTATTGCGAAGCGCGAGCGGGGGAGTGGGGAGAGTCTGCGTTACGGACTTATGGGGGACCGTTGGAGTGTCAGATTTAGTGAAGATCTGGGGATTTGGGATGACAGGGCGAAAGCCTGGGTTGGCTGTGATTTGGGTGGGTCTAGATAGGGTACCGCTGCAGCACCGTTGGCAGAGCCGCGCTAGCATGGCCGTTATGCAAACCATGGGAATGTGGGGAGGGGAAGTACGCTATTTAACTCAACAAGCACGACACTGTGGATGATGAGACTTGACACTTCAAAGTCGAAAGTCACGTTCGCGGCGATCGACAGGCTAGTTTGTAGTGGAAAAGTGCGCTACAATGCGATGCGCAAGGGAAAGGCTTTGCCCGCAATATTGATTCTGTATCAGAAGCGTCGCCTATGGATTACTGCGTTATTCTCTTCTCGGTCCCACCTGTTATTCAGGCTCGTTACTCTAGGAACAAAATGTCACGGTTGGAGAACCTACGATGGTTCTTCCTTGGTTTGCTGCTCTTCCTATCCACATATTCATTTCACGCCGTTGCCGGCACGGCAAATCCGATAACTGTAGCCGGCAAAGGTACTTCCTATCACGGTGGTCCTCCCTAACGCAATGAGTCCTACCACGATGAGATCAGCGATGATCCTTTCTATCACGATGAGCCCGCCGGCATCACATCTCAGCACGCTGTCGAAGGCCATCTGAACGGTATACATGAAGGAGAGCAATGCCTCTTGTACGCATTGAGCATCACCACCTTGGTAAGCGCGACGCGCAACTCGAACTTTTGTCTCCCAGAAGCGAGATAACCCTTCACTGGCATTTCCGTATGTCTTATCCAACCTTCATTGTGATGGCATGATGCTGACGACAGATACAGCCGCCGATGGTAAAATCCGCACCTTCCAATACTCCCACGGCAACCGTTCCTACATCAACTTCGAGGACCTCCAAACCCATGATCTTCTACTAAACCAGCGAGCACTTTGCACCAAGTATGAAGTGCACGACGACACACGGTCTTCTTTGAATCTCGACTTCCGACATGAACACATGTACCATGCCGCGAAGCGGGAGTGGCGGGATCCTGGAATACTCTTCACTGTTGAGGATGAGTCTTGTCATGAAGGTGCAATTTTTACGATCGGTGTACTGGTGAGTTTGTTTCCCTTACCTAACCTTTGCAGTCACCAGAGCAAAGTGCAGATCCGAAGACACACACTTCGACGACAAGAATCTTTCCATGAAGATCACAGCGGCAGACCTGCGCTTCGGTTCGTACGAGGCGGAGTTCGCTCAAAGCTTCACGATCCATACCAGCTCTATCGACGCACTGAAGGACTGGAATTCTACGGAACGTTTCTACATTATGCCGCGACTGAGGCATGGTGTTTCAGCAGAGCTATCGAGACGCCAGTTGGGTGCCTTGAAAGAAAATTTGGAAAGGATATTATCCAGGGGTGGAAATCCCATTGAAGATTTAGAACAAGGTGTTGAACATTTGGCCCACGAAGGCCTGGGCAAGATAGAAGAGGGGTTGAGTCCCGACTTCAACAAGACATGGACCATTGACTTCGACAAGAACCTCGACCAGGCGTCTCTCGACCCCCCAAAGAGCAGAGTGAAGGTCCTCGACGGCAGTGATCCCGGGGCTATCTGGCCGACTGCAACGTTCGTGGACTCCGTGGCGACAGTCCACCTTGAGATTACTGCCGTCGTCAAATTCAATATCGCCAGTGCGGCAGAGCATCTATTGTCCGGGGACTCGGATGTCACAGACCTAGTAGCGGAAGCAGTAGAAGACTTCTACGTCGAAAACAAAGCTATGAAGGACTTGTATGTGGCGCTGCAGGCCGAGTTCGTGTATCAAGTAGGCGTTGTGGGCTTCTGTATTGTCTGGCTGTGGCCTATGCCCGGGGACTATGGTTGCAGTGTCGGTCCCCTACTCGGCCAAGGCCTCTTCCAATACGATGCTGTTGACGGGAAAAATGACGGGACGAAAATCAATACTCTGCTAGGTGTATGTGATATCGAGCGGTTCTACAATGCATACTAACGTGTATTAACAGGTCAACGGTTTTGGCATGGCATTCGGTGCTGGTCTCGCGGTCTAGTTTTCTGATACGGTCAAGGCCACACTGAACTTGTGGGTTGACCGCACTTGAAGTGAGCTTTGGGACAGTTGCGCTGATTGCGAACGTAGCACCACCCCAGGTGTTGACATCACTGTGCCGAAGAGTTCTGTCGCTGGATATGCGCGCAAGAACGGGGAACCCTGCAAGCACCCATTCAACGGCACCGTGAAGTGGAAGAAGCCCAACTTCCATACGAAAGACCTGGAGTTCAATCAGACATTGGGAATCGGCCCGGCGCTTTGATCAACTTCGGTGTAGGTAGAGACAACCCTGCAAAAGACAAAGGCGGTGCCGCAGTGGGAGGCGGTGAAACAAGCAGTGGTATTGAAACAGGCAGGGGTGGTGAGGCAGGCAGTAGTAGTGAGGCAGGTAGTAGTAGTAAGGCAGGCAATAGTAGTAAGGCAGGCAATAGTAGTGAGGCAGGCAGTGGTGGAGCAGAAGGTGGAGAAGGCGGCGAACGCAGGTCTAAGCAGCTTCAGCGACCTGATTCTCGCGGAGGCAAATGGCCAGAATGGCCAGAAAGCCTCACACCTGAACTGAAAATTGGTCTCAGAGCCAGAGCTGAGATACCGAGCGTCGAGTTGAAAGTCTACACCAAAGGAGGTTTGTACCCAAGATCCGCGATCCCAGCTTCCGCTGGCAAAGTTCATCACTAACTAGTACCCGCAGACGTCGACAAGAAATGCGAGAAAGGTGGGCTTTTCAAGCGTGCATTCGGCGTCGAAGTAAACCTCCGGGTCGACATCTTTGCGGGCATCGATCTTCCAGGCCGCTTCCAGATTGACACCTCGTGGATCAACACTGGCATTAAGAACATGGGCGAGCTGATGTACATTGCTAATATCTGGAAAAATTGTTGGGACATCACCAACACCGACTTCAGCAAGTGGGAGATGGGCGTGTCGCAAGACATCGAATCTGGATTGAACAGGGAGCGTATCAATCTTGCCGGCTCATTCTTCGACCCTGCGACCGCCAACTCTTCATCTAACGCTTCGAATTCAGACGTCGGTGGCTCAAGCACCCTGGGAGCACCGGCTTCCAGTGGCTTCAACGGCACCTCACCAATCGGGCCCCAACACGCCGTCACCGTGTACGCAAACGTCACCGTGTACACACACTCCAACAATCCGGTCACCTCAGGCTCTTGGGCTTCCAGTACCTCTCTCGACAGGACCTCATCAATCGGCCCCTATCAAAACGTCACCGTGTATTCAAACGTCACCGTGTACACAGACGTCAACAATCCAGCCACCTCAGGCTCGTCGGCTTCCAGTGCCCCTCTCGACGTGGCTTCACCAATCAGCCCCCAACACACAGTCCCTGAGTACACACACTTCCCCGAGCCGTCCACACTCCCTCATAACTGTGTACGCATCCGCCGCTGATCACACATCCGCCACCAAGCCGTCCCAACCCACCGTCGCTCAGCCCGAAGGTCACAACAAGCCGGCCCCCTCGCACGCGACGGGTCGTTTTAGCTGGATTGTACCAATCGACCCGCAACACACCAAGGCTCCGGACTAGAAAATTAACAAGCCGGCTACCTCAAGGAAGCCGGGTCCTTTCCCCTGGATCGTACCAATCGATCCTCAACACCCAAAAGCTCCGTACTCGGGACACAGGAAGCGGACGCCTACGATGCTGGTGAGTGCGACCACTGCGTCTAGGGAGACGGGGTCTTCTTATGTGGATCACTCTGGTGGAGGCTTGGATGGGGATGCTTGGGATTCATCGGCCTTAATAGGACATGTGACACACAGCGGCCACACAGTGGAGCTTCTGCCCTCGATCACGACGCGGCTACGTTAATAGTCCAATCCAACGCGACTATCCGCGTGACACTTCGGTCCAGCATCGCGATTAGCAAAAAACGAAAGTATCGCTGGGTAAGGAAATCCTTAAGCGAAAGAGGTGCTCTCTCCTTCATACCTTCCATCATCAGCTCTTTAGCCTGCACCACGATCTCTCAATCTTCACGGCGTGCTACTTACACCACAACACTCCCCACACGCCTCCTCCAGTTCCGCATCCTTCACCTCAACTCTCAGACCACACATCACACTTCACATCACACCCATCAAACGATTTCGACGAGAAGGCACTCGTCTCATTCCGCTCATCGCTCTATTATACTGTACAAAGAAGCCCATGCCCAAATCGTCACCTCATGATGCATCCGTAATTATGCCCAGACCCTGAAAAAGTAGCCCAGCCAGGAGGGTACAACCCAGCGCCATGTCCCAAAGGTATCATCCATCTCACAGCACCCGCAAGAAAACCCTTCACGCAGAGCACGCGTGCTGTAAACGCCTACATAAAGAAAAAAACTCAAGACTAATCTACGCCTTTTGGAAAACGATTCCCCACACACCGTCTCCGTCCTCAACGGCCAGAAAGAGGAAAAAAGGGGCCAATCACGCGTCCTCAGGTAATATCCTCGCGAAATGCTTCTCCCAGATCCACCCGACCGTCCTCAACGGATCATCCTGATTCCGCGCTAACCACAGCTCGCCCTTCATGCCGATAACATCGAAGATCTCACCAGGCACGTAGACCAGATAAGGAATGCCGCCCTCGCGCCGATCGTGCGCGATGTTGAACTCGAATAGACTGGCGGCCAGGAAGAGTACTTCGGGCTCGTCGGGGTCGGAGGGTGTGGCTGGGAGCTCCTCCGCGGAATTGCGGGTTGACATGGGGAGTGCGGAGTTGAAGACGCCCGAGGTGCGTGAGGAGCCCGGTTGTGAGCGGCTAGTGGAGGGGGGTTGCGAGGGCTGCTGCGAGTGCGAGGAAGAGGCTGTGGAGCGCGTGAGGGTCGGCGCGAGGAAGGAGGCGCCGATGGAGGCGGGGACCGCGAAGGCGGTGGAGTGTGGGTCGAGGTCGAAGGAGCCGTCGAAGCCCATGTTGGCGCTGATCCAGGCCCCGCCCCGGGCGGCGGAGCTGGAATTGCGGCCGCCGGTCACGGTGGACTCGCTCGTGTAGGAACCTGGAGCTTGCGGAGGGGCGCTGCGGTCGTGGCTTTGACGCTCGCGGTACATGGAGGAGGAGGCGCTCGATGTAGCGGTGGAGTGGTTGTTGAAGCTGATAGGTGGAGCGGAGCCAGCGCCGTAGGCCCCAGCGGGTGAGGAGCGCGGAGGGCCCTCAAAGGAATGCATGCCGGAGCGCGAGCTGTTGTACCCGCCGCTGTTGCGCTCGCGTCCGCGCATGATGGACATCTCGCTACCGATAGACTCCGTGCGACGAGACGAAGACTTGCGCGAGGAAGCATCATCAGCCAAGGGAATGGGACTTATGTAGTTGCTGAGACTGTTGATGAGCTCGTGGTTGATGATAGCCAGAGACTTGGCAGCCAGCTCCATCTGGCGGAAATCAGACCTGAACCGCTCTTGGTACGTCTTGAAGTCGTAGCTGATGGATGTTGTGTGCTGAGGCTCGACTTCAAGAAGCGGGAGCACCTTCTTGGAGCACGTCTTATACCAGTCCTTTGACAGGCCGATGAAAATGGTCGAGCAGAGGCGGATGACCCTCTTGGTAAGCTCGTACAGCGCCGGAAGTTCCTGCTTGAGCGAGTCGTTGATGGTGAGGAAGCTCTTGGCAGTCTCCTCCAGCTTAGGGTCGACCTTCTCCTTGCGGTCCATAGCTTGCTTGTATTTGGCGTACTGGATCAGGAGCTTCTTGCGCTGCTCCATGAGTTTCTGCGGGCCTACCCACTGGTCCCACACAGTGGAGATGGGCTTCATGACACGGTCCCTGACGGCAGTTTTCTACAAGTGCGTTAGTTGGATCAAACAGTACGAATCAGGAACGACTTACGTGCTCCTCCAGGGCTTTGTTCTGGAGATCGAGGTGTGCCATGGCCCATCGTCGCCAAGTGCTCTCCATTTCCGCATTTGCTGAAGGACCCGTCTCCGAGACGGTGATAAACCCCAGCATCACGCTGTTCAGCTGTACTGTCGACTCGGTCATGCACTGCAAGTACGTCTCAATGTCTGAGATGACGATCTGGATCTGGAAGAAGTGGCCGCCGAACTTTTGCGTGACCTGATTGTACTCCTGGTCCTCGAATATGAGGGCGGCTTCCTGCAACGTCTTCGCCTTCTCCTTGCTCCATCTAAAAGCCTTGACGATAGACTTCACGTTGCGCTCACTTGCGCTCTTCCCTTTTTGCTTCTTGCCTTCTGACGTCGCTGCGCGTAGTGTCTCTTGCCGCTTCTTCGCCGTGTCGATACGCGTAGCGATGCTGGTGATGGCTTCACTGGCCTGCTTGAGTGTTTCCAGATCGGGATGGTCAGGGAGGGTGTTCTTGAGTAGCTCGTTCAATAGAAGCGGGTATCGAAGCAGGCGCTGCACGGGCTTTATAAGAAGCGATTCGAGATTCCAGGCAGTGGTGAGATTGGGACAGTGCTGGAAGCAGGCCATGACCCAGCCCAGCAGCTCGGGGTTTTGCTCGTTCGCCTTGATGAACTTTGAAGCCTCGTCGTAGTTGAGGTAGTAGGTCGTGTATATGCGCTCCATGCGAGGTGCGAAAGCCAGCATGACCTCACCGACGCGGACTTGAGCATCGTTCTCGGGCGTGCAGTGAACGAACTCATCGTATGGCTGCTCACCGGCTTCATCCGGCGGGGTTTGGTTGACGATGGGCCGGATGGCATCTTTGAGCGACTTCCAGAGGTTGTGCGAGAAGTTCTCCAGGTCCTTGCAGTTGCTAAACAGCAGCTTGCGCTCCTCGTCGGTTAAGATCTCCTTGGATGTGCCCTCGAAGATCTGGTGCGCGACCATCATGTCGACACAGAAGCTGTGCTCCGTCTTGCAGAGCTCCTCGATGACGCGATAGCGCTTCTGCACCTGCTGCACCGCCTTCGCGCGCTCCTCGTCGGCGACCTGCTCGGCTGCTTCAGAGGGCAGCGCCTCCTGCGCCTCCACGGGCGTGGGTGATGAGGGCTCGGCCGTTGGCGTCTTCTCCACGTTAAGGTGCGTGTCCGCCATGCTGGAATAGCCGGTGTCGGCCACAGGGCCGAAGTGGTGATTGCGGAACCGCTCAGACGGTGTAGGAGTGAGCAAGGGACTGTCGTTGTAGCCGTTCAGAGTGCCCGTGACCGGCGGAGGCGGCGGCGAGTAGGGCGGTTTTGGCGGAGCGCGCTGCGAAGCATGAACACCCTCTCCCCGCTCTGGGCTTTGCTGCAGAGACAGCCCAAGACCCTCGCTACCGCTGGCAATGTCAGGAAGCTGCGGTAATTGCATCTCATGGGCCAGCGGCGACCGCCAGTCCTTGTGCGGCGGATTGGGCGCAGAGCTGATGCCATTATTTTGGCCGCGATCACGTGCCGAGAAGCCGGAAGAACTGTCGGGCCGGCTGGAGCCGTCGAAGATGGTCGTTGCCACCGACGCCACCGATGCACGCGAGCCCTTCGAATACCGCCGAGATTCTGGTGGGAAAATGATGGCGGTACCGCCGGGGAAGGGTTCGTCCGGGTCTGCGGCAAGCTGCCGTATGCTGGGGGCCATCGGAGCATGTGCCGGCTGTGATGGTGCGGCCTCCACCGCCAACGTCCCTTCTTTCCGTGGAGCAGCATCGGTCAACAGCCGCGCAAGATACGACTCGGTCGCCTCTTTGGAGCTCCAGTCCCTGTGCTGGGCGACTATGGGAGACACGCTCTGGACTTGCTCCCAGGAGTCCTGCGCAATTTTCGGCGTTATGGTATCCGATTCGTGATATACATTCAAAATCTTGTTGATGACACTGTACGCCTGGCTATCCAAAGTGAAGGATTGTTTTTCCTGCTCCGGTGTCTTTGGGCCCCAATTAGGCGGTTGTTGGCCGATCTGGTGGTAGAATGCCATGCTTGCCGAGTCTTCTGGTCTCAGCGTGCCATGGTCTACGAACGGGTCAACGGATGAATCGTAAATCTCCTCATCCAAATACGATATCGTTCCCGTAGAATCCAAAGGTTCGACCCGCCATGTTTGTGAGCCTATGCTAAGTCGCGTCTGGTGCTTTGGTCGCTTTGGCGTGTCATTGTTCCAACCCGGGCTTGAAACCTCCGAACCGAGCGCAATTGGTATCGATTCCCTCACGCCGAGTTCTGATTGATCCGGCGCTTCGTCTACACGCGAAATTTCTCCTATCCGTTTATTTGTGGGCTGGAAAGTGCGTGCTTGCAGCAGTTCGCCAGCTAGTTGCGGGGACGTGGGTGCAGTGGTCTCCTGCTCATCCTGCTGTCCAAATGAATTATTCATGGGCGGCGTGTTTTGCGCCATGGGAGGGGTCATCATAAAGCTTCCCGGCATTCCTAAAATGGGAGACTCTTCGAAACTCGTTGTTGATGATAAAGGCCGTCCAGCGGGTTGCGCAGAAAGTCCAGCGGTGGAAAGATGCAAAGTGCTGGGTACCTCATCCAAACCAGTACCCAGATGCTGATTACTATTATTCAATTCTTGCTGCCCAAGTGGCACATTCAAAGCATCCTCTTCGTCTTCAGAGGGGTCAACACGCCTCACAGAGAGTCGTCTCTCTTCGTACCCCGGTTCCAGCAAGCGTGGCCGCTCTTGCGCTTGCGGTGGGTTGGCGTCGCCAAAATAGTCTTGTGTACCATGTGGATCAGCACTCCTGGAACGCGAGCCCGGTGACAGAGTCTGGCGTTCGCGCGAGTTCCGCAAACGCGGGGAAGTGGGCGGCGGAGGAGCGGCAATGACTGCAGCAACACTGGGCCCGGTTCCGCTGTGGTTGGGCTGGGGCGACTTTCCGCGCTCACGATAGTAACGGTACGACACTGCTGGTAGTGTGGGTTGACTTGCAGACGGCGTGGATTTCTTGGATGGCGTCGATGTGCGTCCCACGGGCGCTCTTACCGGCCGTGTGGGTGATGTCTTCCCGTTTCCACGAGCCGCCGTCGGTCGCATATAGTTGGGCCTCGCAGACCTTGCCGACGAACTGGTGGAATCTGACGCCGTGCTCAACCTCCGTGACCTGACCGGTATTCGCGACCGCGGTGTTCTGTTGTCTGAAATAGGGGATGGTTGTGAGATGGGGCCTGCGCTCGTCCGGCGTGACGCAATGTCAGAGGCAGATCGTTGGCTGTGCGGAGAAAAAGCGTCCTTATTGTCCTCAGGCAGCGAGGGGAGGTCGTCGGTTACTAGTTTTATGGTTGAGTTTCCGGTTTGCGGGACACGTGGTGAGTCGGACGCAGGCTCGTGTAAATGTTGTGCGCCGTCTATGCTGGGAATTCCAAAGCCAGGAGTCACCGCATCGTGCTCGCCAACCACCTCGCCAAAGAATGGTCTTCGACTTGGCTCCTTTTCGCGCGTCGGCGAAGTTAGTTTCTTCCTCGTCACAGCTCTCCCTAGATCTGCATTCAGCTTCACACCGTTTGCCGGGGAGCCCTTGATCTTCGCGGCTCGAGCGCTTGCGGGAGACGGAGGCGCGGGCTGCGGTCGGTCTCGTGGCTTCAAGTTGTTGAACCTGTACGAGCCATACGACAGTTCCTTCGCTGGTTGTGCCGGTGACAACGATGTGGAAGCTGCGGGCGGTTGAACGGGTCGTGCGCGTGTGCTCTGGGGGGAGGAGTCAGCCGATGCCGGCTGCTGGAACTTCTGAGCCATGCTCCTGACCGAAGGCCGATTGAACTGGATGGGAGCTGTGGCTCGCGGCGGCGAGAGGGTCGAGGGCGCGGGCCCAGAGACGGAACGTATCGACGGCTTGGAGGTCGAGCGCGTTGCTCCATTGGGCGTGTGCTGGCGAGCACGAGTCGTCATGTCCTCTGGCAGCGGCACTTCCTGCGCGTGGGCGGCGGCCGGCTTGTAAAAGTCGTCGGGGGCGTGTTCAGTGACTTCATCACCGCTGTCGACTGACTGCACCCAGCTGGCCACGCTGGGGTGATATGCAAAGTTATGCATATGGGTATGCTCAGGCTCCGCCATGTCGAACCCCTACCGCACCATGATCCTAATTGCAGAGAGGGCGCGAGGCGAACGGCGCGAATTAAGGCGAGCACGATGGCGACGAGATTGGGCAGGCCAATCAGCCTGTGGCGGTGAGGAGGGGTCTGGCAGCGCTGGAGCTCTCCCAAGTCGAGGCGGCCCAGGGTAGCAGGAGACAACTCACACGCTGAAGCCTCAATCTATCGCCGCGTTGGCCAATAACAAGTTGAGGCCCAAGTGTGTCCTGGGGCTGCTGTTTCAGGCTGAACTGCTCCGCGCTCTAAAAGGAGAGCAGTGGACGGCCGCCAGCGCAACACCAAACGGAGGAATCCGACTTGCGTTGTTTGTTGTGGGGGAGTCGAAGGTGGGTGGGATGGCGTGGGCGAGGCACGCTCGAGTGAATCGCTGTGGTTGCTGATCTGCGGAAGCACGGGAGAACAGAGCCCACCACTGCGGTCGCGCAGAGCCAAGCTCACCGGTTGACCGTTGCTGTACCGAACTCTCCCCTGGTGCGATGGCGGGACCCGCTTCCAGAAAACTACTTCGAAGTGGGATGCGCAGAGCACTCGCATCTATGTTGAGACGAATACATTCACCAAATTACCATAGTCACAGCAAATTCACACCCGTGGATAACAGCCCAATTTTACATCATACCCCCTCCTTTAGATCACGACATCCAATGTTTGTGTAGTTGAAGCTAAAAGTAAGCGTCACGGGCAGCTCGTCCGGGGAACGATAGGATGTCAGTGCGTGCCAATAGCCCGCACCACCATCGAGCCGTCTGCAACTCCTGTATACACTCTGCATCCGTCTCCTGCCCCTTATCGTGTTCCCAGGAGAGACACTGAGGCCTGGTGCGACGGCCCATTTGTGAATACTGGATAGAGATCTCGAAGCCGATCAATTTCACATCCCTGGCGCGCTCTTGCGTTAGGCAACTTAAGGCTACTACTGGCCAGAGTCACGGTTGGGTACTTGGAACACCGTCACCATCCACACGGCACTGCTCGCACTACCCCAGCGCCCACGTCCACCAATCCACAATGCGGCCAGATTGATGTTACCAACACTGCGTCAATCGCACAGGATTCTGCCAATATGAAGAGAAAACGCAGCGCCCACGCTGGCGGCCGAAACTCCAACCCCAAGAAAATCAGGCGTGCATCGGACCAATCTCCTGTCTCCACAACAAGCATCGAGCATCCCGTGTTGTCGCGCTTCTACCCCGAGGTGCTGTCGTTGCGCCACTATCTGCTGTCACGCCTGCCAGCCTCGTCTAAATTGAAAATCTGGCACCGGAAATTATCTCAGTTGGGAATCGAGCACCCCGGTCACCAAGACACTGCACCACGTGGTATTGACTTGGAGCTCGGCGAGCTGCTCGATTCGACTCTAGTGGGCGTGCTACCGGGCATCACCGCTGAAAAGCGCGAGTTTGCGGAGAGGGAGAGAGACAGAGATCTGGGGAGCTTCACGCAGGAGGTCTCCGCTACCAACAACTCAGCGGGGACGTTCAAGCCTGGGTACTTCCTGCAACCCGAGGTGAGTGCGTCGAGGGTGGTGGCACATTGGCGACTATGACATTTTGCTCAAAAGGCCAAGAGCAGGTACAGCGACTGACAAGTTCAGATTGTTGATTTTGTGATCTGGCGACTGTTCAAGCGATCTACGTCGTACAGACCTGCGCACTTGCTCTGCCATGGCTTTCAGAGGTCAGGTGCTCACGGCCAGCGTGGACCACAGAAGACCGCCCATTCCATTCAAGGACTATCATCCTACTACAGGAACACCAGCGTAGAAGCGCTGAAGAGCCCATTATGGTGCCGTCTACATGCTGTCCTGGGCAAGGAGGGTGGTCTCGTTTTAATTGACATGCTCAACGATTGTGGCATTTTCTCGCCTGTCAAAGGTAGTGAAGGGAACGTCAACTTTCTGCAATTGAGCGGTATTCCCATTTCCGATCTAAAGCCTGCGAATGTACCCGACAATGACCCAGCCCTTCCTCCTGCGGGCGTCTTCCCAAGCAAGAAGCCCCATAGCCTCGTGAGCGAACATAGAACACCCAATGCCATCACCTTCGTCCGCAATCGTATGCTCTATGCGCGCGCAGCGCTTAATGCAAAAGGTGGCGTTCGATTCGGCATGCGCCACATTCGTGAGTAACCACCAACCACCTCTCCCGGACACCATCTGACTGACAATGGCCAGACGTCTTGAACCGATTCCCCGATACCGATGACGACCTTCAGACCGTACACGTAATGCGGCATTTGTTCCCTCGTCAGTATGGGTTACACAATGTGTTTACCTCGGCGGTAGACAAGCGGGAGACGACTATGGCGTTCAAGGACTACACTTTACGCGAAAAGGAAATCCACCAGGCTATGTGTCGAGAGTTGCCTCAAGTGAAACGCACGGAAAAGCTGATCTTGAGATGGAAACAACGTGTTCCGAAGAGACTGCGCGGCGAACCTGTTGCGTTGGTCAACAAGCTGCGCAAGTTGAACAAGAGGTGCTCGTACATGGAACTTCTCCGCCACTATTGTCCTGTCGAAGGTCTGGATCTGTCGTCCAAGCCGGTTTGGAGGAAGAGTGCACTTCAGCCGAAAGACGACATATCCATGGCTGCTGTATCAACTGAACATCCCAACGATGCAAATCCCCCAGAATCGAAAGCAAAAGCCGTTGAAGAGACCTGTTTCACAGATATGGCCTGTCCCATCGCCCACGTCTCTGCATTCTGCCGCGCCGTGCTCGCCAAAGTGATACCCCACGCTTTCTGGGGCGGCGACCACAACAAGCACATAATCATGTTCTGGATAGACCACTTTATCAGCCTCCGCAGATTCGAAAGTCTCACGCTGCATCAGGTGACAGAGAACGTCCAGGTAAGCCCGTAGCCTGCAGAAGGATTGCATAGACGTTTAACAGCCGCGCAGATTTCCACTTTAGCCTGGCTCCGACCGCCGGGTCAAGGGGACGCCACTAACATGGCTAAATCCGACCACGATAAACGAAAAGAGATCTTTCTAGAGTTTGTATACTGGGTGTTTGATTCGTTTTTGATACCCTTGATTCGCTCGAATTTTCACGTCACCGAGTCGAACGTGCATCGCAATCGCTTGTTTTACTTTCGCCACGATGTTTGGCGCATGTTGGCGGAGCCGTCGCTGTCGAATCTGAGGTTGAATCTGTACGAGGAGGTGCCTACGGAGAGGGCTACGAAGCTGCTGTCTGTGAGGTCTTTGGGATATAGCAAGATCAGGCTGCTGCCGAAGAAGGCGGGCGTGCGGCTCATTACGAATTTGAAACGGAGACAGCAGATTGTGAGAAATGGCACTACGCTCCTGGGCCGTAGTATCAATTCGGTGATGACACCGGCGTTCAACGTGATCATTTATGAGAAGGTTAGTTAAGCACCCTTGTGCACATCGAAATTGATCGCATTGAACTAATTCAAGCAGTCCCTCAGACCTGAGAAGTTTGGCTCGTCGCTGTTTTCAGTCGGCGATATGTTCCCAAAGTTATCGGCTTTCAGGCAGTCGTTGGTTGAACAAGGGCTCGGAGATAGCCCGCTGTATTTTGCGAAAGTCGATGTGCAGTCCTGCTTCGACACTATCCCCCAGCAACGCCTGCTTGCGATGGTAGACAGTCTCTTGATTACGCAGCGATACCACACAGGCAAGCATGTAGAGGTTCGTGCTCTTGGTCAACTCCAGCGACTGGATGGGCAATACGTGAACCCGATGCCGCAAAAACGGTATGTCGCACACAGCGCAGGTGCAGACGGCATTGCTCCATTCGATCGCCTCGTGCAGGAAAAATACGTCGGATCAAAGGCGAACACAGTGTTCGTGAACACAGCAGCGCAGAAATTCGAGACCAAGGATGATCTAATGCAGCTATTGCGTGAGCACGTTGAACGCAATCTCGTTAAGATCGGAAAGAGGTTCTACCGCCAAAAGTCAGGAATCCCACAGGGCTCTGTACTCTCGACCATCCTTTGTAATTTCTTCTATGCCGAGCTCGAGCGCGACGTGCTAAGCTTTGCGCTTGGCGACGATTGTCTGTTGCTTCGATTGCTCGACGACTTTTGCTTGATCACGACTAATCGCGGACATGCTGAGCGCTTTGTACAGGTCATGCATCGTGGCCATCCGGACTATGGCGTTGTAGTCAAGACTGCGAAGTCGTTGGCCAACTTCGAGGTGCTCACGGAAGACGGCAGTCGGGTACCGCGGAGTGTCTCGGGAGTGAGATTTCCCTACTGTGGCGTGCAGATAGACATGCGCACCCTGGAAGTCAGCAAAAGCAACGAGCGCACTGGTCCTGCAAGTATGTGCCCATTTCTGTTTACATCATTGACTAACTTGAGCTAACGTTGGTTGGCAGACATTACCGATTCCTTGACTGTGGATCTGGCCAAGGTGCCCGGACAAACATTCCATCGAAAGGCACTCAAGTAAGTAGTATTGTTGGATTCGTGGCGCTGCAGATCTTTTTCGGGGTAGACGAGATATTTGTGCAGAAATCGCCGAAATCAAGAACTGCGCTATGCTAACCAGTAACAGTGGGTTCAAGATCCAGTTGCAGGCCATGCTGATAGACACGTCGTTCAATAGCGTGCCGACAGTGCTCGCCAACCTGTACCACGCCTTCCACGAAGCGGCGGTGAGGTGCTTCGAGTATGCGCGCAGCATGTCCAAGACACGGCCAATACGTTCGAGCTTACTTATCAGTACGTTTAATTTCCCCAAAAGCGTAAGAGTTCTTGACAACACATGCATCATCTAGCGATGCAGTGTCGATCCTTGCATAACCCTGCTAGGATCACGGACTACTCTAACACATGCTCTTGTGCGCTGCAGATATAGTGGATGGCATCGCAGCGCTTGCATTCGTGATGCTGCAGCGTCGGACGCGCAGTAGAGCAGCACAAAACGCGGAGAAGGTACGGGGGATCATTTCGCGGCGGCAGATCCAGTGGTAAGTGCATGTGTGGCTGGGCCCAGCTGTCTCACAATCGAGCCATTGCTGATGTACCACGGGTAGGCTGGCGTCGAGCGCTTTCGGCACAGCGTTTCGGCGCCGACAGACGCAGCACGGCGCGCTTTTGGCGTGGCTTCATGCACAACTGGTGGCGGTCCGACCAAGTGACAGTGCGGAAAGGCGCATGCTCGAAGACGCGGTGAGCTTGGCCTGCATGTGAACGGATACTTCGGAGCCAGAGTCTTCTGCAAATGTAATCGTGATGAGGACGAGACAAGGCATTGCCGCGAAGCTACCATCTGCTGGATCATGGTCTTTTGCGATCTTGCATGCATTGGCGCAGGTGTGAGTTCTCGATAGATAGATAGCCATCGGGTAGGTAGCAATTGGCCGTGAAAGCGCCTTTTGGGCCACAAGTCTCCCCAAGTAACTGTTCCCAGGCTGGTACCGGGGGCTGTCGTGATGTAACCGATGTCAACGGTTCGCAAAGTGGGCGGGCTCCAGCCACACCGGCCATCTGGTTTCACCTTGCCCAGTCTCCAACGCTGTCGGCGTCTAGAGACACCCGCAGCGCCTGTCAAGTCCGAGCGAACCCCTTGTGCGGCCTGAGGACTGCGGCAGAACTATGATGTAGACCTGCGGCTCCCCTTTCGCCGACTCGCACCTGCACCGCTACCTACGAACGAACATTCAATCAAAGAAGTCAAGAACGGCCACCCAGTCGCATTCTGCCGTGAACGTTGACCCACGCTTTGTCCCCTCCGGGCCTTGCAGGGGTTGTTCGCTCCCGTCAGGGGCTTAGCCAAATTGCTTCTCCCGAAATTGCGCCTACCGTCGAGATGCCTACGGCGCTCTTTGCAGCGCAACAACACCACGCATTCGGCGCGGGTGCAGCACTGGACGAGTATATTCTTTCGCACACCTACAACGACAAGAGCCTGTACATGATCAGCGAGACCGACTATGTCACTGCTCTGATTCCGTCGACGCGCACCACCTGTGCCAAACAAACGCTCACCCGCGCCCTGGGCCCCTCCCAAAGACGCATTCGGGCTCCCAGCTACGCTCTCCAGCAACAGAAGAAGGACCCGCGGCCCCTCATGGCCGCCGTCATGCATCACGCGCACACGATGCCCCTCGCCGCGCCGGGCAGCCCGCCCGACTTGACCAACTCGAAGAGCAGCAAATCTTCGAGCTTCCACTCCGAGAGCCTCAGCGACATGGGCCCCAGCGACCTCTCCCACTTTGAGGACATCAATCTAGCCGACGATGCCGTGGGCCCCTCGCACTTCCACGTGCCTCACTCGCCGAACCGCATCCTCTTCGAAGCTCCTCGTACCCGCAGCATGCCACATGCAGCACCACATTCGTTCCGCGATCTCACAAAGGGCTCGAAGCCGCGTTCGGCTGCCATGAAGATCCAGACGACGGGCAGTCTGCGGGCCGGCTCGCAGCTGCACGCCCCAGGGAAGCAGATGCGGAGAGGCTTCTCGTCGCCCTCTGCCCCCTCGCTGGCCAACATCACCAACCTGCAGGCCCCTGTCCGTCGTTCGAGATCACCTACCCCGAAGAAGCCGCTTCCTTCCTCGTCCTCCCAGCGTTCCCTTTCCCGCAACAGCTCCCGCAATCTGGAAGTGTCGCCCTCGCCCTCGATGGTTGCTAGGAGACAGTCATGGCAGCAAGCTGCCCGCAAGACGGTCAAGGAGCGCGAAGCCGAGTGCGACGACGAGGACGACGAGCTTCCTGAGGATGCAGTCATCTGGAATGTGCCCATTTCACCCCGACCTGCACTGGAGCGATCACCTGCTCCTTCCTCCTGCGGTAGCCCACCCCAGGCATTGACGACCAGCCGACCAGCCTCGCTGCGCGGTGAGGCATCCTCCGCGAAGGCATCGCCCGTTTCGTCAGACCACGGCTCCCCTTCGCAGCCGCCGACGCCGAATTCGGACAAGGAGAACCAGTTCCCAGCACTGGGCCGTCAGACGACGAATACGTGGGAAGAGACATATGGCACGCTCGATGCAGACGCACGGAAGCTCACAGAGGCGCTGGAGGAGTACCAGAACGAGATCGATCACCAGCAGGAGATCAAGCGTCAACAGCCTAGCCTGTCACGCTCATCGTCAATGGGCGAAGCCGAGTCGAAGAAGAAAAAGAAGACCGTCCCGCTGCCGCCCATCCGCAAGAGCGATCCGCTCATCGACCCCTTCCGACCTTCTCTGGAGAAGGAGAAGTACCTCTCACGCACTCGCCCGTCGTGGCTCCCGCCTAAGGACCCGAAGGAGGAGAAGAAGCATCTGAAGGAGTACCAGAAGATGCTGGCGCGGGTCGAGGAAGCTGGTGAGTACATGTTCCGAATCAATCGAGCTCGCGCTGACGTGTTCCAGAACGCCTCGAAGCCAAGCGGCAAGAGGAAGAGGCAGTTGCCCGCGAGAAGGCCGAGCGCATCAAAGCCGAATACTGGTCGAGCTTGCTACTTCCCAACTGGGACCAGGAGATGTCCGCTCCCGAGCTCAAGGGCTCACACCGCAAGATGTGGTGGAACGGCGTGCCCGCAAAGCTACGCGGACAGGTCTGGAAGCGGGCCGTGGGCAACGAGCTCGAGGTCTCAGAAATCACTTACAACGTTGCGCTAGAGAATGCTCAGTTGCAGGTCAAGGAGCTAGGCGAATCCGCCCTCGACGGCCGCTACGCACACATCGTCGAGAACACGAGGAGCGTCTTCGCTGAGCTAAAGATGTTCGCACCGCAGACGCAGGACTCGCCCGAGCAGCCGCTCCATCAGGACCTCGTCAACATCTGCATTGCTTACAGCTCCTACCGTCCAGACGTCGACACCACTGTCGGCATCCACCACATGGCAGCGCTCTTCCTGCTCAACATGTCCCCCGCAGACTCCTTCATCGTCCTCTCGAACATACTGAACCGCGCCCTCCCGCTCTCGTTCCTTGTCCGCGACCCGACTGCTATCAACGCCGCCTACGACACCACCCTTTCTGCGCTGTCGAAGAAGTGCCCCAGCCTCGCACAGCGCCTTGCCGAACTCCGCGTCGAGCCCCACGATATACTCCTCCCAGTTTTTAGAAGTCTGTTCTGCGACCGTGTCAGCATCGAGCATGCAGCGCGAATCATGGACGTATATGCAATCGAGGGCGACAAGATCCCGCCGCGGGTAGCGGTGGGCTTGATGGGAGCGCTCGAGGGAAGCTGCATGAGCGGCGACGCCAACGACGTTGTGGAAGTGCTGAGAACGAAAGCGCTGCGCGAGAGCCCAGACGAATTCATGGGCAAAGTCTACGAGGCGGGAAAGAGTTCATAAGCTATCCCAATTCCAAGAAAGACAACCCCGGTGAGACGGGAGGACGATGATCTATTCGACATTTTAGACACCAAGTACGAAGCATAATCGAGGAGCCAGATGCGGTTTTGATGTTTTCTCGGCGAGGGCGCGACTCGGCGAGCTGCTCTGTTCTGCACTTCACTGTACCAGGGACACCCACTACACCTACCACCAGCATACCTTATCGTTATATTCATAAGCCCTGGATAACACAATCCAGCACATCACAGCAAAGACTACGACAGATGATGATACGACGCGGGCACGAACGCCTTCTTTTCCTGTATTTTCTCCTACTAGCCGCACTACAGCGCGCTGTACAACCGCATAGCGTTACCGGCGTTTTTTATCCCTTTTTATTCTCTTTCTATTCTCTTTCTCTTTGAGAGATTACATATATTCTACAGCCACTGCAGGGTGGTGTGGGGTTTTTCGTGGTTCAAGCGTATACCTGTGCTTTACTTTCAATGGGGGATGGGGCGAGGGGAGGGGAGGGGAGGTGTTGTTAAATGTGTAGTGTTAACTTTTAAACGAGAGGCGAATGAATGCGAACGCCGGGGGGGCTAGTAGCAAGATTGTTATACTGACTACTTACTTACACTGCTTCTACTGAGCATTTCATTCCTTTTCTCACGTCCTTGGGTGCCAGTGGAGTCTTGGAGAAGGGCTATTTTTAGAGCTCCACCGCTGGACGCCACGACATAGAGGAGCATTCCATCCCATTCCACAACTCCCAACGCCCCGGATACAGGTGAGATCTTGTTCCACGACGCATGCATGGGCATTTGGCTGGACCCTGCATTTTCAGACTAATTGTCCGAGGCGTGGTTTCCGGTCCGATGGCACGTGCTCCTCCCTGCTTCCAGAGTCCAGTGCTCAGCCACACACAGGGTCCGATGGTGACAGCTAACGGGGGCAGGGGCTCTGACGCGCATTAAAGTTGGTGCGGTGAGGGGAACGCATTGAGCTCTCGAGACGGTAAGGCTTGGTGGTGCTTGGTTGCGCGCTAGGTTTCAGCCAGGATGGGGACTGGGGAGGGGATCACGAGGAGGTGGTGACGTGGCTGGGTGAAACGGTGTCGTGGAGCAGAGGGGGGTGCTTGAGGTTAAGAGGGGAGGTGTTCGATGCGTTTGGTGGTGAGGGGAATAGAGTGGAGGCTAGGATGGGGATAGAGTGGAGTTAGGATGTGGGTGGGATGGGGTTGCTAGAGGGTTTTGCGCTTTGCTGTGGGGAGTAGATCGGAGGGGTTTGCGGATGGGGCTTTGAGGGTGGTGGGCTGGTAGATGGATGGGAAAGGGATGGATACTAGGTTTCCTGCACTGTGGAGTAAATGCGTGGGGAGGTTGGTAAGTCTTTCGTTAATGGTGTTTTGGTATAGAGAGCGGCCAGCTTGGTCGTGGTGCTTTGTTTTGGGCTCCTTTACCTTTGATCTGCCTGTAAGAGATTGTTCGTGATGCCTAGAAGGAGGAGTACCGAGGACGCTATGAATTGCGGGCATAACATCTGAATGGCAAAAAGGGTATGAGAGTTCGAGAGTGACTCCAGATCTTCGATGTCTTTGGTTATTTAGCAGGTGGAACCTGCTGCGTTACTTGGTCTGCATCTCTGTTGCAAGCAGTCATCCATTCCGTGCAACTTCACCTCATTCACGTTAGCACCCCACTGCACACGACGAGGGTATTGACGTGCTGTAGGTCCTAAAAGCCGCTTGGTTTACAAGACATCACTGGATGAATAAATATGTGGATGCTGCCAGCATATGCAAAAACTTTTCATTGCGTATCCAAATCCCAATCAAAACCACCAAGCCCCAACATCCCCAGTATCTCACGATCAATCGACCTAGACCTATCAAGTGTCAGCAAATCGCTCATCAGTTGAAGATACAAACCGAAAGTGTGATCAGAGCAGCGGAAGTCTCAAACGCAAAACCCGAGGCGCAGCAATGGCGCGAGTAAGTGCGAGCGAATCCAAGGTCATCGCGTGAGGAGCCGGTCCTGCTCTTCAATTGTCTGCGATCAAGTGTTAGCAAAATCTCAGGAAACAAAAAGCAAAAGTGAAAACATGTTCGAGCTCAGACAACCAGACAAGGTTATCACTCCGGTTAAGGAACCAAGCTGGACCCGTCCGCCGTCGTCGACCCTCAAAGTCAAGCATGCATGCGCAAGGCTACCATCCAACCGGTGTTCAATGGCTGAATGGGCGAGGCAGTTCCATCACTACCCAGCGAAGTGCGTTAACCCCGGGCGCTGGCAAAGTCAGTACTCCGCCCACCAGAGAATAACCTCCGGCGCGCCTGCTTGCCGCGCTAGAGGACCAGTGGATATTAGATCTCCTCTACCATAGTATTGCTACCAGGTAGGTCCACCGAGTATTAATACGAGGTGTGGACGTCTTATCTAGGCCGTATCGCGTAGACGAGTGAGGACAAGTAGGAAGAAATTGGCTTAGTTCTTGACGGCCGCTTGTGAGTAATATGAGGGGAATCGAATACCTTAGACAGGGCTGTCAGTGCTAGAAGTGGTAAAGGACCGAAGCCAGTCGCGGATCTTCTCGTAGCATCTCTTGGATGCGCTGGCGATGGGCAGGGTGATGAGAAAGATTGGTATGAGCTCATCCATGCGGGCGGTGATTACGCGTTGTTGGAGAGAAAGTTTTATTGTTTGAGAGGAGTTGAGAGAGTGAGTAGAGTAGAGTGAGCAGAGTAAGTGGAGGGAAAGAGAGGCCGTTTGTGTTACGGCTGCCTCGCACTTGCCTCACTGGACAACGCTGCGCTAGCCACTTTTGGGGCCACCCAATTTGCCCGGTTCACGCACAGATGTTTTGTTAAGCATTTGAAAAAGGTCTATGAGCTGACAGGGTCTAATTATGACTCTATGAAGCTGCCCAAGAACAGCAGTGCTGCACTGACGCCAGATGACCACGATACAGCAGCACACCCATTGTAGTCATGTAAACGATTACAACGTTGTGCCTCTAGACTGCACCAGCACGATGTAGATTTACTTAGAGGAACGTCCTCGCAGCTGCATGTGTTACCTCGAGGAAGCTTGCAAGATGCCCTTCTGACATCGAGAACATAGCCCCAGGACCGCGGTCAGTCTTTTCGTAAGAAGAAAACGTGATATATTCGTCGACATAAATTCAACACTTGCTCGGGTAGAAAAATGGAAGAGGAGGAAGAGATATTGCGGTACTATTGTTCATTTATAACTTTTAGTCGAACTACTTCGCCCCCAGCCAGAGGCACTTCCCGCCTCCATACCCAACATTACAGCGCGACTTGTCCAGTTACTGAACCAATCTCATGTGCGATTCAAACGCCTTTCCCTGCTTATATACAAAAGTCCAGTAACGCATACCACTTGGAAATCTAACCTCACATTAACTTTTATTCAATCAAGAGCCACGCGAGCCTCGGCAACCACCGCCTAGGCCGGTTTGCGCTGTGCCGTCGTGATTCTAGCAAGTAGACTCGGGTCCTCTCTCTCCCTCTCCATCTGTTGCTGCCATGCTGCATCTTTCGCTGCCGCTGCTTTCTTGACCCGTATGGTATTCCACCGCATGTAGAAGCAACATATCGGAAAGAGTATCGAGTCGACAACAACCTGTATCTGAGTTAGCAACATACCCAGCGTTGCAGAGATAAAACATACCCAGACGACCAAAACCCCAAGGTTCAGCCCAATTCGCGGATGCAAATCGAACAAGATTTGCCGCGTGAGCTCCGCGACGTTGTGAATCGGCCACGCGTAGCCCCAGCGATAAAAGGTGTTTTCGAGCGCAATCGGGTAGAAGCCAGTGCAGACGTTACTGATAACCCAAAAAATGAGCCACAGCGCTGTCCACGGGGTTCCCAGCATCATGGCCATGTTCTCGCTCGCGAGGCCCAGCGCTGTCATGCCCAGCCAGTTCACCATCCAGTATACCATAAAGGTGCCTCTTCCGTATGCTGTAACGCCAACCTCGGGCCAGGCGTGCGAGCCGGATGAGCCGGAGAAGGGGAAGAGAAAGGCGAGGGAGACGAGGCTGTAGACGCAGGAGAGCAGGAAGTAGGATATGACTGTCGAAGTGTAGCGCCAGGCGATGAGGTGCGTGAAGTGTAGAGGCGGATGGCCGCGCGGTGAGAGGTATTTAAGGTGGATCGGGAGGAAGAAGGTGAAGCTGAAAAAGGAGATGATGATGAGGTAGATGAGACCGATCGAGGTTGCGGGTGTAGCAATGGGCGGACCGAAAGGCCGTCTGTATGTTGCATTAGCACAAGCTCATATCTAAAGGCTGAATGGTAGAATGCACTCACAGGTCGTAGATGGTGAAATCAATGCCGGGTGAGATCGCCTGAGGAACAGCTCCGAGACCAAGATCGTTGGCCGAGCTATTAGCTAGCAGTTTCGTGATCCACTGTCGACCGAAGTTCACGATTACAGTTTTTTGAATCGTGTTCAGCGCTGGGTTGATGTAGGTGGAGACGGTAGACGGATCGCGCGCAGAATTGATGATGATCTGACAAGCACCTAATGGATCGTAGTTATCGTCCCCATTTCGTAAAGCAGCTTCAAGCGATGCTGTAGCATTCGGATTAATGATAACAGCTGCCCAAGCTTTGAAGTCGTATACACTCTCTCGGACCTTGAGAATGTCGTTGACGAAATCTGACGGCTGGCGAAAAGTGTAGCCAAGATGATGTCCTCCGGTGTCGACCATGGACTGAATCGAACGGGTGACATATGGACCCACGAACGGTTCAACACCCTCATACCCTTGCCCATCGAAGTCGACCACCCAGACCCCAAGCGAACCGATCCTTTTCTCTTGATTAAAGAGCGCGCCCCAAAACAGGCTTAGTAAGGCGAAAATGGCGACCGCAAGAATGAAATTCGTCCGGCACCACAGCTTCAGCACGTGCAACCGTACTCCCGCCATTTTCCAGTGGAAGAATCCCACAGATTGCTCCGGTTGCTCGCGCCTGGTGCTCCTCGTCCTCGTCTTCAACGTTGGTCGCGTTGCTGTGCGAATGGCCGCGGTCTCTTGCTGCGTCTCCACCTTCCCCAGGTCCGCTGCCTCTACTTCTTCCCGCTGCTCCTGGGCCTCATTCTGCTCTTCTTCATCTTCCGAACCTGAACTGGTTGAGTCGGCGCTATCATAATCGTGCTCGTAGTGAGGAGCAATCTGACACCCGAGTGAGGGTGTGAGTGCCGCCATTGCTCCGTGTTACAGTGAATGTGGTTGTGAAATGAGGATGGTGCTAATGGTGAGTGTTTGAAACACCAGAAAAGGTCCCCAGGCAATCGCGTGCGGGCGTTCTCGTATAAAGAGGCTGAAAAGTGGGGTCGCACCCGGCTGACGAAGCGGCACTAGAAACGCAGGGCGGCCGTTAGTGTTTAAGCGAGACAAGATCATTGGTTGAGACAAGATGATCATGAATGCTAAATGATATTTTTGCCAGGGTCATGCTTATGTGAAAAGCTTCTAAGCCTGGAAGATCGGGTGTTGACGAAGATGCGCTTCTATTGAATTGACGTCAATGGCTTGAGGTGGACGTTGTTGTAAGCCGACAGTTACTCCTGGACGGAGCAGATATGTGCAGGTTCATGCCCGGTCCTTTCAAAAAGAGAAGACGTCGGAGGTCAATTACATGTAGATACGGTAGCAAAACAATATGGTCATGGCCTGAAACAAATAGTGTACAAAAATGGCGGCCGGATAAGTGCGGTTTCGTTGACCGAAGAGCGTCAGGTTAAAAGGTCCCACCCATATCAAAGTTCCAGAAATCCGGGAAGGTCCATCCCGAAATATCAACTTGCAGGTCCTGCAGCTCATCGAACGCCCCTTCTCCCAAGTCCTTACCTTCGCTGAGTGCATTGGCGATCGCGCTAGTCCCAGGTATAACCGTTGGCAACTCGCCCCCACTAGTACCATGTGTACATGTATGCTGTCCTGTAGACGCTTTTGAATCCGAGTTTGGTGTGAGAGGCGTCGGAATCGTTACGTTTTGCCGAAACGTGTTGACGAGGGTATCAGCGGATTCTTTCTGCAGCGCGAGGACGCGGAAGCACAGTGAAGTGACGCGCTCAAGTGATTTACGGCCACGCGAAATTAGGTCGTCGGCTGTGGCATTAGTAATGGATGAAATCGACGTGCCGCGGTCTTGACTTATGTTCGGCATAATGCCTTGCGCGGAGCAGAGAAGAAAGTATTCCATGTATCCGGTACCGAGACGCATGACCTTGTGTTCGAAAAGCTGGCGGACTTTCTCGAGGAGGTTCACGGCGGTAGTGCAAAGTGTTGCACTAAGCAGGTTGTCCGTAGGCAACTGGGGTATCTTCAGCTCTCGAGCATGTTCGAGGCGCTGTTGCATGTATGCGACACCGGCGTCCATGGGATGTATTTGATCACTGTAGCTAGTTACAACGTTGCCATCTACTGGAGATGCATGGAAGCAGTTGTGGTAGGTTGTCTGAGCCAGCGTGATACCAGCACGTAGAGCATCGTTACGCAGGTGGTTCAGGGCTAGAACGTTCTTGGAAAGGAGTTGTTCATGCAGCGACAGAATGGCACTTGCGGCATCTATGCAAGCTGTGAATGAGAAGTTGAACCGCTTGTTCACAACAGCGTACGCGGCGTACGGTCGGTGCAATATCAACAGGAACTGGAGTATCTGCAACTTGAGCAACATAGAAGGGATTTCGGCTCTGGTATCGGTCCATGGAGGTATCGATGTTAATGCTCCGTTCAGTTTAGCGTCGTAGTGCAAGACATCCGAGTAGCGCAGGTCGGTTGTGGGGTTATTCAGTATTTGCAGGAGATGGAGACGGAGAGGCATTGATTGCAGCGACACGTTCAGGTACGAGGTCGACGTAAAATGCTCAATCGGACGTCCCGCTGGAATCTGGGTCGTGTCTGCCGCGAAGGCTTCATCGGGGAGATTGGACGGAGGCTGAACATCGAAGTATAGACCGCAGACTGAGGACGGCAAGCCACAATCAATCGATCCTTGTAACTCCAGCTCCACGATAATCACCCATATCCTTCTCCTCATCTCCTTCTCGAATTCGGTTATTCGGCCTCTCGACAGTAGCGACGGGTTTCGATGCAAGCCTGCTGCAATAGCCAGTCGAATGACATCCCCCGAATTGGTCCAGTCTTGTTTCAGCTTCAAGCAGTTGATCCTCTTGGCTAGGAGAGACAAGCATTGAAGCTGGAAGAACACGAGCGTGGTCTGTTTCCGAGATTGCCGCTGCAACCACATGTCGCACGTCTCGATGTAGTCCAAGGCTGTATCGCGGTCGAATGAGCTATCGCCGACAAATATGTTTCCATCATTCGGCTGCAGACACTTCCCGATGGCAAGAATATACAGGAGGACTGCGGCAAAGGGTGTTTGGGATTCGTCGTTAGATTGGCGTTCCCAAAAGGCTTGATAATCTCTCCAAAAGCTCGGTTCATGTAGAATTCGGTAAGTCGTCTCGCATGTCTGGAAATATAGGGCGATATTAGCATCGAGTAGCGACTTCTGTGGCAACTGCATAAAAATCTCTTCGTCGTAGCCGCGTCGTCGTGCGTTCTTCTCTTTCATCATCACTTTCCTACGGACTCTGAAGGCCATGAAGTCATCGCGAACATGCCCCATATTACTAGACGAGATTACGGACTCTCTGGTAAAGGCTTGAAGCTCGGAAAACTAAAATGAAGTTAGCTGCTTGCCTAGGCACGACTATGGTAGGAGGGCACCTGCCTGAGCTAGCGCGCTTAGCGAACAAGTCGAGCCGTAAAACTGAGTTTTGAACGCCTTGCCCCGAAACATCATTTCTTCGTGAATGCGAGGTTCGGTCTCTTCGGAATCGTTGTAATGCGAAGGTAGCAACTCATGGGAATGGGTGCCTGCACCGCTTTGAGTAGCTAGCTTGTTCTCCAGGGCTTCGAGCCTCCTCTCTTGCGCTATAGAAGTGATCAATACTGCTTAATCGTCTTCGGCCTCGCAGGTGTGCTTACCTCTTATCTTCCAGTTCAGGCTATCCGAAGAACCAACCCCCACGGGCGCGGTATCGTGTTGTAAAACGCTCTGTTGCTCCACATGACCGTCTCCATTGACTGGAAGGTCATCTAGCAGCCGCGGGTCGTAGGTACACTGGTCCGCCCTCCCCGACTTCTGGCAGCGACCGCAGACGGGGTCTGAACACGAGTCCACCGGTCAGCAAGGAAATCTCAGGTCATCCAATCCAGAGCAAGTATAGCAGTATGATTACGCTGGCAGGTCACGTACAAACGCGATCACACTTCATCTTCCGACTCCTGCACGCATAGCACGATAGCACTTTGCGCTTTTTGCTGGCGCGCTTTTCCGTTGCGTCGCCATCGTGTTCTGGCGAGTTATCACGCGACTCGGCGCTCCTGGTCGACATGACAGTATCGGGTGGCCACCTTCCGCTGCAAATTATTGTCGGACAAGGCGGAGAAGGGTGGTGGAGATGGAGCTGGAAGAGTGTCGGCTCGGACTTTCGGGGGATGCGGCTTATCTGGTCCGAGCGTGCAGCAAGCCCGTCCCTCATCGTACGAGAAGTCCGAACAAGCTCGGAATTGAAAAGCATTATGAAAAGTCAGGGAGTAGAGACGAGTTTACTTTTATTTATCGCCAGTTATGTCTTCTGTTAGTTTTTTAAGCCCTACGAGAGCTCTTGAGCATATATTGTCACGTGACGAGAAGGCTTCTTTAAGACCGTCATGAGAGCATATCTGACTAGTAAGTTCAATTAAATTGCGCACGTTGCTTTTAGGTATAAGGTGATTGTAGTTTATTGGCAGAAAGAGTTTCTATAACTCACACTGCTTTTCGATACTTGAGCAGAATCGCGGTCCGGTGGTCGCCCGGTCACTGCGAGATAGAAGGCAACGAGAAGGCAGACCAACTAGCCGACGACGCGGCGAAGAATCCTCGACCCCCATGGGGGATGGCGGCCGAGCCTACGGTCTCTAGTCTCTTGTCCGAAGCCCGCTCCCACATGAGAAGCGCTGAATTATCCTGGTGGCGTGGCGTTCACGTACGCCTAAATTGACTGCATGGTACCTGCAATGGGGTCTCACATATCGCCCATCGACACAGCCTAAGGAGCTCACCTCCAGCGACCGACGCTTGCGAAACTACTATCTATAAGGACTCGCCATAGACACTTCGCGTGGTATCATAAGAAGTTCAAGCACGAAGACGCCGACACGGAGTGCCCATGTGGAGCAGACCTGGCGCCTGACCACATTGTACACTGCCCACGTGTAGTCCGAAAATTCCGCTACCGGCCTTTAAGACCAGACTGCCCTCCCTGCAACACAAGGGAAGGTGTGGAGTAACTTATAGCTCTCGAGCCTAGGGACTTCCAGCTGTTACTAGAGCTTGTTAATATAGGCTCTATAGACCTATAATAAGGTATAAGCAGACGTGTATTATAATTATATTCTATAAATATATTAGCTAACGTGTTTAATCACTCATCCGCCAAAATTAGTTATCTACTAGCCCTACTAAAACGCGTGCGCTTTCTTGACAGCAAGCTTAATAACTACTAAATTAAACCTATATAAATATATATATAAAAGATTTCTAATTACTTTTATATTAAGTCCTATTATGGCCTTGCACGTGGCACTTTAAGCAGATTAGTAGTGCTTATTAAGAGCTCTAAGAAGCCTTGGCTTGGACATCTACCTACTCTATCCTATCTGCCTCTGCAGCTAGCAAACGACCTTCTTAGCCTGTGAGCGCCCCTCCTGTAGCAATATACTACCGTCGCTGTCGCTTCTTCTGCTCTCGACAGTGGTTGGCCTAACGTAGCTTAGTATTCTCTACTATAAGCATCGTTGCAGAATGCATAGCTATCTTATATCCTTTAATAAGCTAAGCAATTGCCTGGCTAGTAAGGCTTTATAATTAATAACTAAGGTAGTTATAGATTAGTTAAGCCTACTACTAGAGCTAAGTAGTTATATATAGTATTTTTATAGCCTAGCGTCCCTTAGCTTCTTGCGCTGGTAGAGACGGCGTTTAGATAATAATAGTAAGCTATAATAAAACGCAATAAGAATAGTATAGAATTAAGCCTACTACTTTAAAGTTACTTTTAATTATCTGCTTTATATATAGCATAGGCCTGATATATATATAAATAGTAAAAATATCTTACTTATTAACGTGAAAGATATAACTACGCGTAAGCTTAGACACCTTACGTTTATAAGCTTACTTAAGAGGCGTAAAGTAGCTAATATCTAAAAGCTAAAGTAAATAGGAGCTATAAGCTAGTATATAAAGACTAATAATCTTATATTTTATATAGTATTAATTAAACTTAGGCGTTATATAGCTACTATAGCTATTTAGTATAAGTAGGCAATACACTCCTACTATACGTAATATAGTTTAACTATTAAAGTATTTAATCTAGGCTAGACTAAGCTTATTAGTATTCTAGCTATTATTACTTACTATAAGTATCTAGTTATTAGGGATAGCGTAATACTAGCTAGCTTAGTATAGCTTTTCTAGCATAATAATAAATAGTAAAAGCACTTAGCTAGACGCGTTAATACACTTAATTATTATAACTTAGTTATAATTACCTAGCTAAATAGTAATAGCTTAACTAACTATTATAGAGCTTATAATAACTTTAGACGTAGTAGTAGTAATTCCTATTATAAAGCCTATCTTATTAAAGTTATAAGTATTTTAATTTAGTATTTTATACGTCTAACGCGTGTTATCTACTAGCTTAAACTAAGTGTTAAACTTAACTAAATTTTAATAAAGAGCGTGCTAGGAGTGTAGCTTCTTATCTTACTTTATCTAGAGCTTATTTAGTTTTTAATTTAGCGTAATACCTAGCACTTGTCTACTAGCGTAAGAAGAGGATCTTAGCTATAAGCTTAAAATAAAACGTTTACTATTTAATATATATTAATTATATAGGGCAGGAAATTATGTTAGTTAAGATTTAGGATCTAGTAAATAAGAGAATACTTTTTAATAGGCGATAGCTTATATTTCTTTATATTAGTAGTAGCTTAAGGGAGGGCGCTAGCAAGGTAATTATAAAGCGTTAATTAAGGCGCGCTATATAAGACTAAGACGCGATAAATAGATAGATATTTATATTTTTAAAGAATAGAGGTAGCTAGAGCTAATCTACCTTCTTTTTAACCTAATTAAAGCTGTTGTGGTGGTGGTAGAAGCATGTTGGTGGATAGAGACGCGTTGATTTTGGTGGGGCTGGCGGATGACTGATTTTGGCGGATGAGTGATTAAACACGTTAACGTGTCCCACCAGTACTCGGCCCCTAGTGGCTGCTGCGTAGTTTCTCTCCGAGAAAGGCCGTGCTCCGCACGGCCCTACTAGCTCAATAAACAAACAGGTTCAATAAATAAAATGTTGTAAAATGCTATTTATATAATAATTTAAATAGTAATTACATTACTAAGTATTTATTTATTACTTAACAAGCCTAGTCAGCTTGCTCTGGCGTTAAATCTTTATGTTACGATCCAGAAGTCGAAGGTGGGACGACGGGCCTTATAACAACAACCAGGCCCCACCTTAGGCTTACGTAACGTCCCAGGCTATCTCAGACGCCAAGACCCTAGGACATTATAGGACCACGTGACCCCGGTCACGTAACGTCCCAGGATATCCCATGGGATCCCACGGAGATAGGATATGGGATACCATGGGACTCTATAGGACAAGGAGGGTATATGTACAGGATGATTTCCTTTCTATACTCCTTGTAGTTAACTTATATATCTTTTATGCGAGTACGTTCTCCTATATAGACTAATAGTTATTTTATTTATTATAAAATTAAATTATTTAGCACGCGCTAAGTGTCGCATTAACTTATATTATTAAATAATTTATAAGACGCCTTATTACCTTACTACCCTAGCCTAGATTAGAATAAGCAAGAGCGCCCTATAATACTTTAATTACCTTATAGTATAATAGCTAGACCTAGTTTAACAACCTTAGTTCCAGCGCATAAGGAAAAGACGCTAGAAAAACTAGTTATTAAGTAAGTAGCTTAGATAGCCTAGCTTTAAGAAATTATTAACAAGATAAGCGAAAAATTAAGTAAGTAAAAAGATATAAAGTATTAACTAAAGATTCTTAAGCCTAAATCCTATACTAGTAAGAGCCACCGGGGAACATTTCTGACATAGATAAAACTATTTATCTATTATAATTTAAAAAAATTTAAAATAGAATAAGATAAGATCCTAGTTACCTACATAAATATATAAGATAAGGTAGCTACGTAAGTAAGACTAATAATTAATAATTTCCTTAAAAATAGTAAGCTTAAGGGATATAAGTTAGACGCTACTAAAAACGTCTTTAAAGACTAAGAGACTTTTTATAAAGCTATAAAAAATATTTAGCATAATTAATAAAAAGTATTAGGCTAAAATACGCCTCTAACGCCTACGCTAAGAAAAATTAGTAGTACTTTATACTTTAAAGTTTAAGTAGATTATAGTAGAGCTTAATAGATAGGGAGAAGCTCTACTTATAATCGCCTACTATAATAGGCTAAAGGAAATATTTAAGAATAAACTAGTCTACTAAGAAAAAATAAATAATTTAAAAAAACTTATAAATAATGCTATTAAAGTAGATAATTACTTATATAAACGGAAGCTGGAAAAATAGCACGGCACTTAACTACTTTCTAAAAAGGAAACTAGTATTTAATTTATAGGATAGGATAGAGATAGAGACGTTATTATAACTAATAAAGCCTAGTAGTATAAAAAGAAAAATGGCAAAGGAAAGTAGCTATATAAGCTAAAAAAAAGCTACTAGGGCAAGGACGGTATCTTGTAAGAAGAGCGAAAGTAAAAATTTAAGAATAAAGCCTACCTCTAATATAGAGAAATAGGGCTATTTCGCACAGGACTACCTAAAAACGGAGACTAAGGTTAGTATAACTAGCCTCTTACACGTGGTAATGGCCACCCTCACCCTAGTAGGAGACGAGGAAACGGACCTTACATAGGATATCCTTAATCTACTAGCTAAGTAGGTAGAGGAGCAAAAGGTCCTATAGAAATATAATATCTTTAGTTGTTTAGTAAATAATATCTATTAGATGTATAGTAGTAAGCTATACTATCTACCCTAATATAAGATAAAAGTGGTTATTTAAGGACTACACGCGTGGGATGTCTACTAGCTTGCTAAGAAGTTATAAGGCCTCTTAGAACATTATCTACGCCAGGTTACGATACTAGAATAATATAAACGTGCTAAATAGTGGTAATATACGCGCAAGGGATATTAATAGTACTTTAAAACTTAAGTTAAGACTATTTATTTTCTAGAAATCTTAGACTATTATTAACTAAAAAAGAGTTAATATAATATACCTAATAACTACTATAAGCACTTCCCTATATACTAGACTAAGTACTATAAGTAAAATAAATAGTACTAATACTTTAATAATAACTACGAGCTTTACTAATAGTAGAAGTTTAAGACAGGCTAGTTCCCCTAAGGTCTAAACCCTTAAGACCTTAACACGACGATAGGAAACACGCAGCGAGAAAAAGATAAGAATTATATATTAATTTTATAGAACTAGCGTTGCCTATAGTGCTTTATATACCTAAACCTACAGAAAGAGGTAGCTTTCTCTAATAGCTATCTAAGATATAATGCATTAGTATAGAACGAATACCTTACTCTAAATTGCCCTTAACATGGGATACTAAGAGTGTATAAATCTAATAGGATTAGAGAGACCCATGCATTATATTAATAGTAATATAAATAGTATAAGATTTAGGAAATCTTAAAATTAGCATAGGTTAAGAATTAGATCTAAGAGGTTATAAAGAGCTAGTTAGAGAATTTAAAAAACTAGATTATTACTAAGTAACAGGCTATACTAGTAATAGTGTAATTATTATAGCTTATTAAGTAAATACTCGCTAAGTTAAGAAACGCTTAATTAAGGATATTACGATGCACGGGTATTATATTATAGTACTTATTAATCTAGGGGCAGACGCGTGTTTAATCGCCCTATAAGTAGTTAAGAAATATAATATGCTATATTATAATAAAAGGATACTACTATAGATAGGACTTATAAATAGTACCTAATTATAAGAATATAGCAAAGGTTAGCTACGCCTTAAGACGGCGCTAGTATAAGTTAATATAGAAGGTCTAAAGAGCTAACATATTTTCACTATTATAAAAATAGGAGACATTAAAGCTATTATTAGATATAAATAGCTAAAGTAGTATTATATAGAAATAGATTAGCGTAAGAGAATAATCCTACCCTAAAATACGCTAAGAACGACTTAAGACAAGCCCTAGTAAAGGGAAACTTTCTAGGAACCTTAGATAAAAAAGGAGAACTAACTATCTACGATATAAGAAATATTAGTTTGCAAGATAGACAGGATTTTAAAATAATACCTAGGATAGGTGCACTATATATAGGTTAAAAAAGCTAAAATAGTCCTAGATAACCTAGGTCTACTAAAAGAATATAAGGAATTTATAGACTTATTTAAGGAGCATAACAAGACTATCCTACCTAAATATAGGGAGTAGGATTACGAGATACTACTAGTAGAAAAAGCTAAACTATAGCTAAAGCGCCTAAGGCCCCTTATCTATAAATAGGAAAAAGAATTAAAAGAGCTAATATAGAAGAACCTGTAATTAGGGAAATAGTAGTCTAGTTAGAGTCCTACGGTCTTCCCTATACTCTTTATTTATAAAAAGACAGCAGGCTGCGACTCTGTATAGATTATAAATAATTAAACGCTATAACTCTTAAAAAACCACTACTTATTATTAATAATAATAGAGCTTATAGATTAACTCTAAGGAGCTAAGTGGTTTACGAAATTTAACGTCTAAGATAGATTTTATAGGATTTAAATTATAAAGGGTTCTAAGTAGAAAATAGCTTTCCGTACGCGATATAACCTCTTTAAGTATATAATTATACTAATAGGACTAATAAACGCCCTAGTAACCTTCTAAAAGCTAATAAATTAAGTATTATATAAATACTTAGATATATTCTGCACGGCATACCTTAATAATATACTAGTGTATTTAAGTAGAACCTTAGAAGAACATAGGAAACATGTCTATAAGATATTATAAAAGTTATAAGAGCATTAATTACTCCTACATCCTAAAAAATATAAATTCTACGTTACTAAGACAAAATATCTAGGATTTGTAATATCTTAAGAAGCTGTTAAAATAGACCTAAAGAAAATTATGATAATAGAAGAATAATTACTGCTAGAATTAGTAAAGGATATTTAGTCTTTTTTAGGCTTTACTAACTTCTATTATAAGTTTATTAGGAACGACTCTAAGGTTACCGCTCCGCTAATAGAACTTATAAAGACTAGAAAATAGCGACTACTATAGAAGGTAAAAGAGAAGGCTTTGAAATAGCTAAAGCGCCTATTCCTAATAGTACCCCTACTATAAATGTATAACCTAGAGCGATAACATTACATCTACACGAATGATTAGATTATGCGCTAGGGGCCGTACTACTATAAGAATGCGATAATAAGAAGTGGAGACTAGTTTTCTATTATATAAGAAAGCTTTCAGGAGCAGAGCTTAACTATAAGATCTATAATAAGAAACTACTAGTAATTATTAATTATTTCGAGTAATAAGAAGCGTAGCTTAAGGGAGCTAAGTACTAAATAAAAGTGTTTTTTAATTACCTTAATTTTACACGCTTTATAGTAACTAAGAAGCTTAATTAATAATAAGCTAAGTAGTCTAAGTAAATAGTAGAATTTAACTTCTATATTATATACCTACTAAGAAACGTAAACGCCGCGATAGACGCGCTAAGTAGATAATTAGATCTAATAAAAATAATAATAGAGGTAACTATATTATAATCTTAACCTATGCGAAGGATAGAACTCTTTACTATAATAAAACGTAGCTCGCGCTAATACTAGAGGTATAACGCGTAGACTTTACCTATTATAGACTAGCTATAAATAGGATATAGGATTACAGAAGGCTTACAAATAAGAACTATTAAGTATATAACCCTTATAAAGCTATAATATTAACGGCACGAGACTATTAAAACTATATTTAAATTAATAAGTAGGTGGCTCCGATATTAATTAAGAAGTTATATAAAGGCAAGGACTAGGGACACCTAGGAATTATTAAAATAACGCGTTAGATTACGAACGAATATGCTATTTCTAGGCTACACTAGGTAGTATAGAAGGTTCTAGGCAACTATTTAGCCTATTATAAGAATAAGCCTAAAAGATATAAGCCCTATAGCCTTTTATAGCTATTATAACTATCCCTAAGACCGTAGTCTAGTATAACTATAGACTTTATTATAAAACTACTAGCATTATTAGCACTAGGGAATAAGAATCCCTATAACTTAATTTTAGTTATAATCTATTAACTTACTAAGGAACTAAGATTCGTGCTAATTAAGGAAGCTATATTAATAGAAGAATTAGCTTATATAGTAAAATAAGAGCTAATATCGCAGGTTAAATAATTAGATAAGTTTATTATAAATAGGGCTAAAATATTTACATTATCGTATTAGACCACGTTTATAGCTAAATTAGAAATTAAATATAAGCTTACAACGAGCTTCCACCCTAAGACAAATAGCTAAACTAAGCGAATAAATTAGACGTTAGAATAGTACCTCTAGATATAAATAAATAAGCTTTAAGATAATTAGGTTAAGCTATTACTAATAGCTTAACTAGCATACAATAGCACAAGATTGGCGACTATAGGATACTTACTATACTACGCCAATCACAGATGTGAGCTAACAACTTACTAGGATCCGTTAAACATTAAAAGCATTACAAAGGACGTAGCTAATAAAGCAAAACTTATGCAAGACCTATATAAGGTATTACGTAGAAATATTACACGATATTATAAGTAAATAGTAAAATAAGTAAATAAGAAAAGGATTAAGGGACTAACTTTTAAAAAAGGGGATAGAGTCCTCCTCTTATAAAAGAAATTTAAAATAACATAGCTAAGTAAAAAACTAGATAACCTCTAAAAAGAACTATTTAAAATCTAAAAAGTTAAAGGCCTAGTTAATTTTAAACTATAATTACCTATTAATACGCGTATACACCTAGTCTTTTATAAGTTATTATTAGAAATAGCATTATTAAACGCTAAATTAGAATTATATTTAAAACTTAAGGATAAAGAGTACAAAGTTAAAGTAATTTAAGATTTATAGAAATTTAGACGTTAGCATAAGTACCTAGTGAAGTAAAAAGAATAGTTAGAAAGCTATAACATATAAAAACTAATAAGGAACCTTACTAACTAGAAAGAGGCCTTAGAGAAGTTCTACTAGGAGTATTTAAAGAAGTTAAGGCTAAAAGTTTAAAGTTATTAAAATTAAAGGTTGGAGAAAAGATAGCCTAGTCTAAGATAATAGTGCTAAGTATAAGGCCCCCTTCTAGCTACGTAATATCCTAGCCTAATACTTTTAGCCCTTTAAGGCGCTTAATTTCTTTAATAAATTTTATTAAATTAATAAGAAGCTTTTCTTTACGCTTCTTAAGTAAACGTTTTTACTTTAGTAACCTTTTCCTTTTAGCACGAGTAGCCTAAAGGGCTACTATAGTTATTTTTTTTAACTACTACTACCTCTTCTAGGCGCTTAAGCCTATTAATCTTAAAATTAATTTAGGAGAAATTTAGAACTATAGATTCTACTAGCTTACACTTTATAACGCTATTCTTATAGTAATTATTATACTATATCTTAAAGAAAAATAGCTTATAAGTTAAGCCCTTCTTTGCGCAGTACTTGCAGGACACTATAATAGTCTAACTAATTAAGTTTATTTAATCTTTAATAAAATAATAATAAAGGATACTCTAGGAGGATATTAGCTATTACATAGGGACATGCAGAGGAAGGAGGAGGATAATATTACGACCTAAAAGTTAAAGGTAGGACGATAGGCCTTATAACAATAACTAGGCCCTACCTTAGGCTTATATAACGTCCTAGGCTGTCTCAGACGCCAAGACTATAGGATATTATAAGACCACGTGACCCTGGTCACGTAACGTCCCAGGATATCCCATGGGATCCCACGGAGATAGGATATGGGATACCATGGGACTCTATAGGACAAGGAGGGTATATGTATAGGACAATTTCCTTTCTACGCTCCTTGTAGTTAACTTACATATCTTCTATACAAGTACGTTCTCCTATATAAACTAATAGCTATCTTATTTATTATAAAATTAAATTATCTAATACGCGCTAAGTGTCGCATTAACTTATACTACTAAATAATTTATAAGGTACCTTATTACCTTACTACCCTAACCTAGATTAGAACAAGCGAGAGCGCACCATAACACTTTAAAAGCTTTAAAATAAGGAGATAAGGAGCCCTTATTATTACTACTAATTAGGGTAACTATATACTACGTCTTAGGAACAGTTAACTAACTATCTTATACTTATATTATTACTTATTTATTATTAGGGGTAGGTATAGGCGCGACTCCTTTGCGTTATAGGTGCTATATATAGGGATCTATACTATTACAGATAACATACGCGATTTAAAGTGCTAAAATTAAGCTCTCTATAATAAAAAGTCTTGCCCTAAAGTTACCTCTTCGCTCTAATTATTATATAAATTTCTTATATAACCCCTAAAAGTGCTTAGTTAGTGCTAAGTTAGTAACTTTATACTCCTAACGCGTTAGTTTATCTGCTAAAGTTTTATATATAGGGCTATTAAATATAGTTATGTAAGACTTATCGCGCGTAATAAGGAGACTCTTATAGTAACGCCTACTTAACTTCTTGCCCTAGTTACGTACGTTTAATAGTATCCTTTTCTATATATTAAAACGCCTTATAAGCGTCCTTTATTAGCGCGCCGCTATAGTAGCTTCTTATTTAGCTATCTTATTAACTACCTGCTTTATAGCTATTATACAGTAATCCTTAGTATAAATAAGACCTCTACTAATATTAAGTATATATTAATTATGCCTATAATACTTAGCGTAAGCGTGCTTAGTAGCCTTTATTTAGTAGAGAGCTTGCTCTAGGCCTGCCGCGTTATAGGCTATTACTAAGCTACCTTTAAGCGTTAAAATTACGTCCTTTACTTGCTTACGTAGTAGTAACTTTTTAAGTATATACGTAATAGCTTTCTCTTGCAAATTAAGTGTACGTATTATTTTTAGCGTACTCCAGCCTATCTCGCCAGGCAACAGACGGGGCTGCGGTGTTTAAAAAGGCTAGGAGAGCTCTGTAAACAGCGGCGTGCCCATGGCGCCCAGCAGCTGGCGGAGTAGACGCCCGTGCGTAGGAGGAGAGAGGCCCCTGAGTACTGAAGGGACGCTGTCCTCCTCCTTATTAGACGAATCTATAGTAGGCGTTAAGGGCCTCTCTACGTTGTTGTCCTATCCTTCGGCGTACTCTGCCGCCCGGGCAGCTTCCTGAGCTCTCAAAGGCGCGATTACCTGCTTAGGGCAGAAGGGCGCCAGGCCTGTTTTACGCTAGCCTCCCTTAACTATATAAGACATAAACGCCTGCCCTCTAACTTATAAGAGAGTTACTAAGAAATCTAAGCGTTAGATTTTAGTAGCTCTTATTTAAAAGGCCTAATTAAGCATCTAAGCGTAATACTACTTTAGAGGCTAAAAATAACCTACGTTAAGAGGCTAGAAGAGATAAGTAGTGTGCGGAGGGAGGGTAAAAAGCTATATATAATTACGCTCGACGTACTAAGTAAACTCTATAGTAAGGTAAAATCTATAGCTATTAATAAGAAGTAATCTCTAGGCGCTATAGGCGCTCTCTATAGTTATCTTATTAAAGTATTTTATTTAGTCTATCGCTATAGAGTCGTTAGCGTAGCTACTATTAGTTATATTTATAAAATAATTATTAAGTAAATTATGTGACGGTTTGATAACTCTTACCCTATTAGATGGTTACTCCTACCCTCGCGTGGTTGCCACTCACCTTTCTGAGAAGGCTACACCTATCTGGGACTAGCGATGTTTACGCTCGGGCAGATACATACTCTGCAGCTTATAGATAGCACACATAACAGATAGAAAGAATTCCACAATCTTTTCTACTGCAACAAATTAACTAGTAATTACTTTAGAATTAATTTTACCTTAATAATAAGTATAAGCGTAATTACTCTACTATATACGCAGTAGCACTTTACGAGTAAAGTAAGCTCTTAATTTATTATAGTAGGTATATTAGTGGTGGTGGAACCGCATCTGGAAATGGAGGTTTCCTGAGCGGGAAATGGAGGCTCGCTTGGCAACTCGCCGCTTTTATCTGGCCCGTGCACCGACCTCATTGCATATAAGCACGCTGCCCTCGCCGGTCTACCCTTCTCTATCTATCGTCTCTATGCTCCTAGCACCCCCTTTCCTCTTAATTAGTCGCTTGGACTCCTTTGTGAGGTATTTTCCTACCTCTTGGCAAATTATGCGACCGTGCAATGCCCCGATGGCTTCCGTTTCCCCCCGCTTTAATAGGCCGACGACGAGGGTACTGCGCCGTGTCTAAGGTAATTCTTATATTCTCCTTAATACTCTACAAGCGACTCTATTCTACTCTAGATTTAGTCGCGAAGGGTCGCTCGCCTTCCTCATAACTAAGCAGTGTTTATGGCATCTACCCTTGACTCTAGCACTGCCTAGGAACGAATTCTGGCCAACCCTTCGGTTCCCTCTTCCAGAAGAAGACGCATACTTGCTCGTATTAGAGCTTATTGACCTGCCACGTCATCGATCACGCGGGATGGTGATAAAAGCGCCTTACACGCCGCGATAACGTCTGAGTGGTAGGGGTTAGACCCGTGCAATATTAGCTAGGCCCTTAACAGTTTTACGCAAATGCAAGCCTCGTGGAAATAATTAGCTCAGAATGCCGTTGCTGCAAAGTCAGTCCCACGAGAGCCAGACGAGGCAGACTTAGCTAGGCTACGACCCGCTGTTCGGCCGAGCAGGACGGTAGTGGCATGTACTCGCCCAGTCTGCACTCAACAGATTGTAGACTGGGTCCGCATGACTGCTTGCATGACGGCAGGCTGCGTTCCGGCGTCACAGATTCAGCTACCTCTAACTGAATTTCGCATGATGCGTCTTCTGTGGATTCAGCGGGCAGCTCTGCTGCTGTCTTGCCTCGAACTTGGTCGTTCGATTTTGTTGGCCTTCACTAGAGCAAAGTAGAGCCAACGTAAACTGCCTCCTTCCGTAGCATATTCGCTCGCGAACGGCCTCCAATCCCCGCGCTACTTCTGCCTCCCATACTTTAGTTGAACCCCTTTTGGATTTGGATTTAGACCTGCTCCCTGATTTATGCTGATGCCGGACATGCTTGCCCGGTTATGTTATAAATTACCAGCAAGGCAACTAAGCCGCCTAGGATGCTTTGCTAGTGTCTTAGCACGAGGGAGTAGACCTAGTTATAACTTTAGCTAGATAAGCTAGACACTTAGTAATCTTCCAGGATTAGCTTCCCTATGGGAGCTAATTAGTCTTAACACGTCTAGTTCCTGTAGAGGATCACACTAGACAAGCATGGCAGATTACGAACCACATTTTAAATAAGTAAATAGTAGTTAAGCTATATATTAGCTAAATTATACTACTTAGTAGTTGGGGCTTTAGGTGCGCGCACGGCAAAGTTGCACTCTAGTGCTTTAGCTCTGTCAGAATAAAGGGCTATAGTGGGCCTTCGGGCCCGAAAAGGGCATATGTGTGTGTGTCCACTTCCCTGCAAAGCTGAGTCCGCGTTACGAAAAGCCTCGACGAGAGTTTGAGCCCAGGTGTGGGTTTTGGGGTCGCCGACGAGGTGACTATGCGTGAGAGGTTCGCCCTAAACAGCTTGCTATTGAAGGTGCACGCGACATGGACTTCTGCTTGCATGACCTTAAAGCGACCCTCAACAGAGAGGCGAGCTGTATGTTGGGAAATGCCCTACCATATGCAGCGCTGGCTCTGCAACTTCCTGTACCCACGATGAGGATCTGCGAAATGGTCACTAACATCCTGTCTGAGAGGAAAGGGGGGTTCATGGGAAGGTTGCATCGCCCCCGCCACCAAATCTGACTCTAACCTGGCGGTTCGTGGCGTCCTAACTATCGTTTTGCATAGGCTGCCGACTGCTGTCTGCTAGAGGGCTAAGGTTATTTTAAACTAGCTTTTTAACTACCTAGTTAGTATATAGCCGCAGAAGCTATTATTTACTTAAATTATTATAATTCTTACTTTTTTAAACTATTAGAATGCTTTAAAGTAATAATAATAATAATAAGAATATATAACCTGCCTTTTTTTTATTTTCTAATTAAGATTTAATTTATCTATAGAAAACTTTTTAAGGTAAAGCTAGCCTTTTAACGCATACCTTTAAAGGGCGTGCTATATTATAATAATAAAACTTTTAGTATTACTAGTATTCCGCGCTATAATCTTATTAAAGTTACTAGCTTAATATATTTAGGTAGGGAACCCCTAAAGCTAGTAGAAACTAAACTTAATTAAAGTAATGTATCTATAAATAATAGTTCATTAGATAGTTTAATTAGTAATAGTAGTAACTACTAAGATAAAAATAATAAGAGTAGTTTTACTAATTATAATAATAATTAGACGCTCTCTTACTCGGAAAGAAGCCTTAACTATAAGTAAAATAGGTATACTAGAGATATTCTCTTTATAATAAATAAGAGCTAATATAGCGGTTCTCCTGCTAAGCGTAGTAGCTAAGGCAAGTAAGCTACTTAAATTAGTATATTTACTTATAATAAGTCTAATACTACGTAGATATCGAAACTGGCATTAATAGCTATTAGATATACTTAATAGCTAATAATAGTAAAGAAAATAAGTGCTATCTAAAAAAGTAAACGTAAGCCTATAGAATATAATAAGCTATCCTATATTAATATTAATAGAACCTAAAGTTAATTTAATAAATAGAGGTAAGAATAATTCTAGTATTACGTAAAAATAAAATAGAATTAATACAGACATAACTAGTATAGGCAACAAGACTAGTAATAATAATAGATTTTAAAGAGAAAGTAAGTGCTACTTATAAAAAGTAGACTTAAACGTATAGAATATAATAGGTAGTTAAGTACTAACGTTAGAGGAAAATAAAGTTATTAACTTAATAAATTTAAGTAAGTATGCTACTAATATAACGCGTAAACTAAATAAAGCTAATATAGGCATAAATAGTGTAAGCAATAAGAAAAGTAATAATAATAATAGTAAAGGGGAAGGCGAGTTTTAGTTATAAAAAGTAAAAAGTAATAGCGTTCTATAAAAGGCTCCTAATTTTATAGGGCTTAAAGCTACTATAACCTAGTTACTCTTACCTTTAAGCAGCAATATCTAGCCGGAGGATGCTGTGCCTTATGGCGATCCACTACTCATGGCGGGTACCGGCATATCCTCTAGCCGCCAATCAATTCAAAGGACTAGTGGTCACGCCACCCAGGATTCTATGGTCTACTCACGGCAGCCGCATAAGACTAACCAGGCCAGTGATTAAGGTAAGCGCTCACGATTTGCAAATGCCTTTGCGGTGCCTAACAGTAGCAAGGCAACTCTCCGACGCCTAAGAGCGTTAATAGTGGTGGCCATGGCGATGGCACGCACGATGATGAAGAAGGCGATAGTCACGATCGTAGTATGAGCGACGCATCACCGGTTTGGAAACAGAAACGCGGTGGTTCGATCAATGCTATTAACTGTAAGTGGCATCTTCGCGCATCCAACGAAACACAGAAATAGCAATCCACAAACGCCGCACATGCGCCAAAGTAACGAGAACGATATCGCTCCCCTAGTCCTTTAAAACCTCCCCCAGAAGCAAGGTCGCGTGCCGATGTTGCTGAGGTAGAGAAAGGGGAAAACACTGGCGCTAAGAGTACTACTAATAGTGCAAAAAATAAGGCTAACGCCAAAGAATTGCAAGCTCTAGGCAGAATAGAGATTAATCACGAAAGTGTAAATAATAATGTTAAATACAAGGTAGAGCGGATTCTAGCAGTCCGCCTCTATCGCGGGAATCTATAATATCGTGTCTAATAACTTAAATACGAGGTTAATCTAGAATAGTACAACGTATCTAATTTTAAATATAGCCTATATAAGCTCCGTAAGTTCCACGAAGCTAATCGTAATATACTAAGTCCTTTAAGAAGGCTTAGTTATTAGAAATAGTGTTAGAAAGAAGATAAAGATACATATAATTTTCTAAATAATAGTAAACCTAAAAAGAGCGCACGTTAAGGGTATAAGACTATTAAATTAGGTTAAGTAAAGATCTAGTTATTCTAAAACTAATAGAGTGTTAACACTTTTAGTTTCTATAAATAGACTTAGTCTACTCTAATTATCTCTCTATTAAACGGTATAGCATTATAAAACGCATTCGTATCTACGGGGGTTATAAGAAGACAAGAAATTTAGTAGTTTTGTAAAGGAAAAGCGCATTGCTATTAAAAGCGATAAACTCCTTAAGGGTGTTTTAACCACAGCACGATTAGTGTCCTATTTTTAGTTCTAACTTCGCACCCTAGCGCGTCTACCCTAACTTACATCTTATTAGCTAAATTAGCCGCTGCGGATCATGCCTGGTCTGCCCAGCTAATAGGATGCAGGTACAGAGACCACCAGCAGTGTCAAGGTCAAAGGAACCAAACTGCCATTGGAAGCTAAGCCCCATTCATCCTTCTTCGAAAACCACTCCCTGCACCCGCCCAGCATTCCCGAACGTACCGGCTGCCTTATCTTAAGCTGAAGTTAAGCATACGCCAGGTACGTATCTATCATCTCTTACTACTTAATCGCTACTTTGGATTGTTAACACTATCTCTTAAACTCTTAGCATGCCATTAATCTCCGCTATCTTCTGTAAGTAGGCTCGTAGCCAATCTTTATTAAACTGGTTGCAAAAGGGGGGGAACAGGTAGCCTCGCTCTACGATGCGTTCGAGCGTCATATAGCTTTGACCACCGCCTGGCCATTTCTCTAGCGTCTGACCCTCGACGCTGTACGTCTTGACGCAGATGGTCAGGGCTTTACCGCCTTCAAGCGAAGCAATGCATATGTATTCTGGATATGTGTCCTCCACATCCCACGTGGGTCGCCTCACCACCCCAATGACTATAGCGTACCGGCTACCGCCCGTATGCCTCTTGGCCATCTCGCGCGATCGACTGGGAGCAATCACGTATCAGAAGTTAACAGGTAACGCCTTCCATGATGCCAGCTGCATAAATTAATTACGCTGGTGTATCGGCATCTGTACAAGAGCCCTGGTGTTATCAACTCGCGCTTTAGCTAGAGCCTCGTCTCCGCCAAGGGTAATCAGGTTATCCTACGTACCATCTTCCTTAATGAGTATAGGACGCTCTTTGGCTCTATCTGGGTGGTCCTCAACGATAGCGTGGTAGGCGTCTGGGGCTCTTGTTTCAACAGCCTTGGATAAAGTCAGCATTGTTTGTCTAAGCCCTTGTTAATTACGCTTACACCTTAAGCTGCATAAGCAGAGTCCTGCGCTGCTTGAATAGCTACTACCACAGTACTACCACCTGCTTAAGCAGTGGTACCACCCTGAATACCTACTATACCTAGCCAGTTGTCTGGCTTCCCGTTTGTCGCGTCCCACGTGCGATGATATCTAACTAGCTTTACGTCGTTAATCTTCTTAAGCTTGTTGTTAAGTTCCTTCCTTGACTTTGTCGTCGCGTCTTCCCTCTAATACATGCCGTCCGTCGTCTTGAACGGATACAGAATTTCAAAGAGATCGCTTTTAAACTTGTATATTAACATTATAGACACACCCAGCAGCGGCGTTGCACGCGGGCCGCCTAAAGAAAGCTTTTTAATAAGTCTAAGCAACTTAGTCTAGACGAGCTCCCAGGTTAGGTCAGTCGTATGCGGGTTGACGTTAAATAGATTAAGAGGTCAACGCCTGCCCATGCGGGTTTGCCGGTCCATCTAACTATTACTCGTGCTTATAGCTGCTGTTCGTGGAGGTAGGCAGGTAGGAGATACAAAACAGGAGCTGCGTCGTTTCAAGTTATAAAGGAGTGTAGTGAGTAGAAAGAACTAGTTCGTGGAATACATAGTGCGGTACACAAGGTGTGGGGTGGCGGTAAGGGTGGAGGCAAAGGTAAAGGTAAAGGTAAATACCAAAAGTTAGGTAGAACATCACCGCAGCCCGCCGCAATCCCCTTCTATTTAATATTGTTACGGTATAATTCCATCAGCTTCGATTCTATCAGGTTCCATGCCTAGACTCTTGGCAGGATCCAACGTCTATATATATGTAGGATATCTCTACGATAGAGAAATCAACGCAGCCGTCTTCCCTTCCTCACAGTTATAAGCCCGGAAGCCTTCGACAATCGCTACGTTCACAGCTTATCGTACTAGGGTCTATCTTTGCAGACCTAGTTAGTTATTACGTCGTTGAAGTAGACCTCGTTATCACTAGATAATTAGTTGGGAGACGTGAATCGTCTAGGATTAGCGCTAGTTAGGACCTCGTTATTAAAGAATTAACGTTGTATAGAATACGGACGTCGTATCTCGCAAGGATAGCGACTAAATTAGATCCGCTTATTACAAGAGAGACCGTTATACTCGATAAACCTAAGAATTAGCCAAAATAGATATTCCTAAGAAAGGACTACGTAGTCAAGAACCATATCTAGGAATACGTTAATCCATCACTAAGCTATAATAAAGTCTCTAGGTTAGAGACAGAAAAGCCTAGAAGACTTAAGCTGAAAGAATTTCATAGGCTAAGAATTGCAAGAGGTGGTGACGCAAGTAGCGTAGCAGGGAGCGCACGGGGCACAGGGGGTGGCGCAGCAGCAAGTGGCGCAGCAGCAGGTGGCGCAGCAGGCGATTAAGATGCCGAAGAAGTCACTATCCTGGACCTCACTAATCAGGAACTAAGAAGATACGAGCTTTGGCAAAAAGACTATCAAGATACACTAGCAGAATGGCGGCAGAAAGAGAAGGCTCTTGGAAACTTTACAGAGCAGATCAACAGAACGATCGCATTACGGTATATTTATCTAATCGCCAACTGCTTAAGCACACATAATTGACTAAGGACTCTAATAAAGCACCTCTGCCTTAGCTAGGGTAAGCGTAATGCTTAACTCTAAGCACGCTATTAGGCGTTAAAGAATTAACTACGAAAGGCGAACCTTAATAACTAGTTTTAGGACTAGATAGAGATAACGCGCCTTATAATCTAAGTAAATATGCTAAAGGTCTATAGTAATTAAGCGCAAGAAGACTTTATCCTATTAATTAGAGGTCTAGATAATAGCTAGTTATCTAGTTAGCTATTAGCGCTTGTTATGGCAGAACGGACTAGCAAAGACTTTATTAGTATCTCTAACCTAGTAGCCGATTTTACTTCGTACTATCGACGGACTTGACTAATTATATTAGGATTAGGCATATTCGCTACTCTAGGTGTTGCTTAGCTAGCTCAGCAGCTAGCTGATCAGCCAGTTGATTAGTCAAAGCATCAGAAGCATAAACGCTAGAAGAAGATACTAACCTGCCTATACAGCGAGAAGTATAGATTTAATAGCTGCTACTACGTTAATATAGCTTTACGACCTGCTAATTAGCAGCTAAATAAAGACGTCAAGAAGAAGTTCTAGAAGCTTAGAGCTAATTAGTTACTTATGGCAAAGGTCCTTTAGAATATAAAGAATAGGCTAGCTAGAAGCAATTCTAGGACGCCTATTAGATTAGGAGGAGTTACTAATTTTAATAATAGCTAGTAGCTAGCTATATTACCTTAGTATGGTGCACTTTAGGTTGCTGCTATTAACAGGCCAATGCCTTAGCCTCTACTATTAAACAGATGGATTCTTAATCCTGGTTCGAACACGCATGTTACGAATACAAAGGCCTATAGCTAGAAGAAGATCTCTAATGCTAAGCCAGGAGAAAGCGCGTACGCTAGTGGCTAACTAATACCTATCTAAAAATAGGGAGAGGTCCTACTTAAGATTAATACGCCTTCTAGAGTTAAGATAATTTAACTAACGTACGTCGCATATATACCTAAGTTCTTTACGAGTATTATTAGCCTATCTCGATGCAGGAGCCTAGGAATTAAATTTAACTCTAGCTAAAACTACCTATATTAACGGAAGCTATTAAATGTAATCTGTTAGCTTAAATACAATAGTAGTTACTAGCTGATAGACTTGGATTATAACGATCGACCGCCGCTAGAACTCTACGCAACTTAGTATCGACCTAGACCATCTTATACTAGTAGGAAGCCACTAAGCGTGAGCGCGGTAGAAGCTTACAGAGTATTTAGTTATGTAAATCAAAAGGTAATTGCTCATCTGCTAGAAAGCGTTAATAGAATATAGCTTAGTGAGCAGCACGCGCCGATGTGGATAGACTATAAGGTCTGTATAGAGACAAAGCTACACAAGTTTATTAGCAGGAGAGCTCCACGTGAGCCAGCAGAGCGTCTATTCTATCGATTAGAAATAGACCTTATACAGCTAAGGGAGCGCACCAAGCGTTGCTATAATAAAGATCTATAGCTCTTCCACGCCATTAATTAGTATAGCAAGTGGCACGAAGCTTATTACCTACCTAATAAAAGCTTTATAACGCTTTAATAAGCAGCGTAAAGACTACTAACTAAACTATAGCGCTAATTTCGCGCGCATGTAGCTATTATATAACTTAATAGTAAATAAGGCTATTCTAAGCTACTTAATATCTTTAAAAATCTAGGGATAGTTGTCAAACCGCGTGTAGAATATACAGAAGAGTAGAATAGGATAATAGAGAAAGCTAGCCACTTAATTATTATTTGTGCAAGAGCTATTAGGCTTAAAGCAGACTTACTAAAGGAGCTATTAAATAAATACGTTATAGCGGCTGTTTATCTGCTTAACTGCACACCTACTAAATCGCTTAACTAGTAAACGCCCTATTAGATTACTAGAGGTGTAAAGCTATTAGTAGCTTATCTTAGCATTATAGGAGCACGAGCGTACGTCCTTAATTAGTAGTTAAAGCGCGGAGAGAAGCTAGAATCTCGTGCTTTAATAGGACACCTAGTTGGATACGATTCGACAAATATCTATCGCATTTGGATGCCAACACTAGGCAGAGTCATCAGGACTAGAGATGTGGTCCTTATGCCATCAAAGCTATACACTCCCGACGAGGTGTATACTAAGAAGAAGACGCTACGCACAGCAGTAATAGTACTAAATATTAAGGAGTTAGATAAGCTAGAGGACCTAGAGATTAATTAGCTATCTATTATAACTTAGGGTAATTCGCAAATAAATACATTAACTTTAAAAGATAAGGATAGCGCTAAGGCGCAGCTTCTAGGTAAGCTAATACGCTAGTGTCAGATAAAAAGCATATCAAGTTCGGAGGATCAGGGGTAGCCCGAAAAAGGCCGGGGATTAACCGAGAACACACAGAACCTGCCAAGGGAACCCCGTAGACAAAAAGAACAACCCAATACATCAATTCAACCCCCCGAATTATCAGGACATCTATTAAGACGTGACATCTAATAATTAAGAGTCTCACTACCTCAACAAGAGCGAAAATGGCAACCTAAAACCTAAATTAAACTAATAGAACGATTATTCTTCGCGATAACACTAAATACCGTAGCTAGCTTAACCAACTACAAGCCCGCTGCGTCGCATACAATACATAGGCGCAAGTTAACCCTAATTCAGCGATCACCCTACTCACGGAGCCATTTAAGCCCGAGCTACCCGAGACGACAGACTATACGCCAGCCGCAACCCTTCCAGACGGCGTCTTACTATTAAGACTATCTAAACTTTCGTCCGCTGGACTAAAGAGCTATAAAGAGGATTTAGACCTCTATAAACTCCGGATAGAGAAATACAAGATGCAGTATACAAAGTACAAGACTAAAGTCGCAAGTTTACAGTAGATCGTAGTATTTATCTAGTTATTAGTAGCACTGCATCTACAACGCACTTGCTATCTCCTAGATACTACTATTAAAAAATAGATTATAAAGCTAAAAGCAAAAGTAGGAGTTACCTCTAAGTTTAAACAAGAGCAAGCGCGACAGCGATACTATAGCTTATTAAAGCCTCTACGCACAGTAAATAACTAGGACACATAGCTTACTAAATACGATCATGCCGTAATAGAGGCCAAGACACTAAACGTGTCTAATACTACACAATTCAATCCTGTGGCTGTAGACTTTATGTCAGCAGTAAACAAGATAGCTCTAGTATAGGCTACAACCTTCTAATTAAATGGAAAGGACCTACCCGGCATAGACCAAAAGGACATAATAAGACGTTTCCGAGAATATATAATGCTAAATTATCTAATAACGCGAAACAGAAGCCAAAAGGCAGCGTTTGCAACAAAAGACTTATTTTATCTTGCTAAAAGTAGCCAAGCTACCTAGAGCATGCAAGGGGATCCCCAACATGCAGAAATAGGAAACTCTCGAGGTACAAAACGGGGTAGACCCTAACATTAACGTATAGCTATAAAGGATAATGATCGTGCACCTTTAAGCTCTTTAAACCCTTAACAAGGTAGTAGTAACTCCGCCAAAGCAGACGCTAATCGTGATAAACCTGCTAGAGTAGGCACTAATAAAACCGCTAAGTGCCTAGCCTGCAATATAAGACACCCTATTAGGGAATGCTTCTATCTCTACCCGGACAAAGCACTAGAATAGTAGGAGCTAAACCTAAGAATAGCTAAATACGTTGCTCTGAAACAAGAGCACGATGCCGATTTTCAAAGTCTACTAAGAGCTTAAAGTAGACCTAGAACCAAGACTCTATCCTTCAAGAATTCCTATACCCCAACTCTAGAGATTACTAATTAGTAACTAAATAGAAGATAGATTTTAAAGGTGCAAGCCGCCTATTCTGTAACCTTTACTATAGACTAATTTAACTATCCTCTTTGGCGTTCTTTTATCCTTAACTTAGGCTCGACGTGCCACATCACGAACGACCCTAACCAGATTTAGAACTATTGGCCACCTACATAAGGCGACTTTATATAGGCAGGCGACACTTAAATCTAGGTAAAGGGATACAGAACTGTTATCTTAAACCTAAAACACAAACAGGGAGCTGAAAGACTAGTACTACATAACATAGTAATATGCCTAGACATGCTATGTAACCTAGTCTCCTTCTAAGTGCTAAGGCAGAAGGGATTCTAGTAGGATACCTAATTAGAGCCTACTGCCCTAAAGCGACTAAATAGAACAACTATTAGAGAGCTTACTAAAATTTATAGATAATAGGTATTAGAACACTAACCCGTGCACTATGCAGCGCACTATACGTATTCCTATAATTCTCGAACGTAACGACGACCTTAAAGAGCATTAGCCCTCCTATAGCATAAAAGGCTTGGTTATCCAGGACCCGCCGCAATCGAGCACTTAGTGCAGCGAGCTAAGGGGGTGCGCGTTAAGGGAATTATAACAGTAGAGTGTAACTTATGTGGAAGAGCAAAGATGCGAAGGTAGATAAGCCGCGCACCTAGGATTAATAAGCAAGGACCTGCAGAAAGGCTTTCTATTAATTTCCACACCTATGAATCACTATCGTTTAACAAAGAGAAGAGCTAGATGCTTGTTATGGACAGATATTCCGGTCTCTAATAGGACTTCTACTTCACGGATAACCGAACGGCAAGGTTAATTATTAAGACATTAATAATCTTCTTTGGATTTCTTAAGAACTAATATGACATCACTCCAAAAGTTATTAAAACGGACAATAAGATCACCACAGTTAAACCCGAAGTCGAGTGGTGGCTGAAAAGCCTAGGCATAATTATCGAGCCTTTAGTACTAGACACGTAAGCTTAAAACGGCGGCGCTAAACGCTTAGGGGGCGTAAATAAAGAAAAATCTCGCGTAATGCGTCTGGACGCAAACCTTCTATAGGAACTCTAGCCTAAAATTACAAGAGCTAGAGTGTATCTATATAATTAAACGCCAAACTATACGAACAACTAGAAAACACTATACAAGATATTCTTCACACGAGTATCACTAGCTAATAGGATCGTTACGTCTATTAAGAAACTAAACTTAGCCTACCTAAAGGCGTACGGAGGCAAAGCATTCGCTATAATAGATAATACCTACTGTGGAAAATCAAGACTACAACGACTCGACCCTAAAGCATGGATTGGATACCTTATTAGATACCAGTCATTAAACATTTACTAAATATAGATACTGACGCTGGCCAAGGTCATCAGCACGCGAGACGTCGTATTCGATAAAAATATAATCTTTAACAGGAAGATAGAGGATCTAATAGACAACGTTATGCACAATACGCTAGCCGAGATAGCTATATATATTAAGATAATTAAGCTACCACCACTGGTGCACTAACCAGAAACCGAATTATTCTACAAAGACAATGTCGCAGAAAACGAATCACCCACAGAGGACGAAGTAGACCCACCGGGCTACTATTAAGGAAGGAAGATTAGAGATTACTACCTAACACTACTTTTAACTCTACTACCTATAGCTCTGCTAGCATAGCTAATGACAGGGGAAAATACAAACCTACCCGAGATCACTTCATCTAAGACAGTCCCCTGGGCAGTAGCTTTCATGGCAGGAACAAAAGCAGGAAGGGTTAGAAAACACAACGGGAACATAATTGACAAAGCCTAGATAAAAAGACTACTAGCGAAGGGCGTTAAGATTTACCAATCATAGTTACCTCCGCCACCCACTTGTAAAACGGACCTTAACCAACATCTAATAGGAGAATTATTCCGGGAAGCGCAGCAATCGCATCTGGATAGTTACAGAATCACCTAATCCTGGATAGAAGTACCGTACAAGACAGTAAAGGTAATAGGCCAATAAATCCTAGACTATATGTGGGTGTATGTGTACAAGTTTAATAAACATCACCAGTTTATTAAGTGCAAAGCGCGACTAGTAGTTAGAGGAGACTAATAACGCAATATAACCTCCTAGGACACCTACGCAGCAACATTGGCCGGAAGATCCTTTTGCTTACTTATAGCAATTGCTGCCAAATATAACCTCAAACTTATACAATATAACGTTACCAACGCGTTTATACACGCATTACTAGATCGAGAAGTCTACATGCGCATGCCACCTGGATATTAAAAACCTGGTACTGTCCTTAAAGTCCAGAAGGCACTCTACGGACTGCGAATCTTACCACTTTTTTAGTAGAAAGAGTTCATAGCTACGCTTATTAAGTTTGGTTTCTAGACCGTGCCCTATGAGCCATGCTACATGATTAAGGATAGTATTATTATCTTCTTTTACGTAGACGACATTATTATTGCGCACTACTAAGACAAAGCCGGCTAAGCTTAGCAAGTCGTAGAATAACTTAAGAAGAAATACTTAATAATAGGCGGAGAAGACCTACTATAGTTCCTAGGAATTAAAGTAATTAGAGATTGGCAGAACTAACTTATTTAACTCTCCTAGGCCGCATACTATAATAAAATCAGCCGGCTAGTTAATGACCAAATAATCTAACATGACACCCTAATGGGCATAGGGGAGCTTAAGCCAAGAGAAGGGCTGGCTTCGCTTATAGAGATTAATAAATACTAACGTAAGATTGGATTACTCCTATATATAGCTATTAGTACCCGACTGGATATTGCATTCGCAACCTTAAGGCTGGCGAGATTCTTATTAAATCCTAGTCTAGAACATTATTATGCGGCTGACCGAGCCCTGCTGTACCTTAACGAAATAAAGTAGAAGACACTTTAACTTGGAGGAGGCGAATCCTTATAGGTAGTAAGTAATGCCTTATTTGCGGATAATACTCTAGACCATAAGAGCTCGCAAGGCTACGCTATTAAGCTATTTAATGGCCTTATTACATGGCGTGCAAGTAAATAAGACACTATTACTACGTTAACTATAGAAGCTAAGCTTCTTGCTCTGGCGCAAGTCGCAAAGGAAGCTATCTTTATATTAAGATTAATAGAGGAACTAAAAGTTAAGCTACCTAGCCCTACTATTATAATCTAATATGACAACTAGTAAACTATTTAGCTAGTAACGCAGGAGATCTCGAAGCTGCATACGAAGCTTCGACACGTCGATATACATAACTACTAGCTCCGACAGGAAGTAACCAGGGGAAGGATAAAGGTAGAATACACTAAATCCGCAAAGATAATTACAGACGGCTTAACTAAAGCACTCCTAGTAAATTAGTGGTAGAACTTCCTAAAGTAACTGGGACTGGTGGAGGTAAGAGATTAAAAGGTAGCTAATAAAGCACCTTTAGAGGAGATTTAAGACTAGCTTAATAACCTTACCCTCGTCTAATAACCTTGGCCATGGCTCGAACGGCTCCAAGCTAAGGGGGTGTGTCAGATAAAAAGCATATCAAGTTCGGAGGATCAGGGGTAGCCCGAAAAAGGCCAGGGATTAACTAAGAACACACAGAACCTGCCGAGGGAACCCCGTAGACAAAAAGAACAACCCAATACATTAATTCAACCCCCCGAATCATCAGGACATCCATTAAGACGTGACATCTAACAGCTAGTAGCAGATAACAAAGGTAGTAAAAGCTAAGTTATTTAAGTAGCGCGGACTTTTAACACTAGAAGATACGCTAAAGCCTAGTGCTACATTAAATAATAATTAGATATTAGTCAGAAATTAGCAGTCTATTTAAATAGTAGATAATAAAGTCAAGCTCCCTCGCAACTAGCAACCACTAGTAGAAGGAGATAAAGCACTAGATTAACGTTTAAACAACGCGCGTAGACGAGACAAGATTAGTAGCATTATTAACGCTAGTAATATTATATCTAGTAGCAGACGCAGAGACAGAAATAGTAGGATACCTAGAGACTACTTCGCTACGTTCGCTGCGGCTGTCAACCCATCCGCGCCAGAAAAGCTATTCAGTGAGCTTCCTAGAACTAGGCTACATCGCGATTAGCTGCCGCCTCCACCGAAGCGATGGAAGGATCTAGAGAAGCACCCATTCGGCGCAGAGTTTCGTAAAGCTATAAACGTAGAGCTCGACAGTTGCAAAAGCAAGGGGTGTTTTAGCAGGACTATAGCTACTTAGGTAACTATACAAGAGGAAGTGCTACTACTTATATAGGTATTTACTTACAAGTTTAATTAGGATAGCTTCCTTTACAAGTTTAAGGCGCGACTAGTAGTTAGAGGAGACCTATAGGAAGACTGGGGAGACACTTATGCAGCGACACTGGCAGCACGCGTATTCCGCTTCCTAATTACTCTATTGGCTGCTTTTGGGCTGCTTGCCTATTAGTACGATGTTCTAAATGCCTTCCTAAACGCTTACCTTAATCGTCTGATCTATGTACGCACGCCTGACAGATTTAAAAATTAACTTAGTAAGCTATTAGAGCTTAAGCGCGTACTCTATAGACTGCGTAATACTTTACTTCTCTAGTATAAGCACCTAAAGAGTACTCTAGTTAAGCTAAGACTAAAGCTAGTTAAGGAAGTACCCTGCTTATTTACTAGCGAGAGCCTAATTATCTTTTTCTATGTTAACGATATCGTAGTCCTCGTACACCTAGATAATCTAGCACACTATAGTCAGTTCGAACGAAGCCTGTGAGCTAGGTACAAGCTACGCTGCCTAGGAGAACTAAGGTGGTTCCTAGGTATACGAATTGTGAGGGATTAGTTAAAAGGGAAAATCTGGCTGATTTAAGATTCCTTTATTAACAAGATTGCAACAAAGGTTGACCTCGTATACACGTACAAGGTCTATCCAGCAGTGCCGCTAGTAGAGAATTATCTAGCTTTAAGCACTGAGGAACCGAGTTCTTAACGTACCTATACTTATTAGCAATTAGTAGGCTTACTAGCCTACATCTTGACGTTTACACGGCCTGATGTCGCCCGAGCACACTCAGTACTGGCACGCCATCTGCAGAATCCAGGGCAGAAACATTTGAACGCTGCTAAGCACGTATGGCGATATCTAGTTGGCACAAGGCATCTAGCCATCGGGGCATCACGGCTAGGTACAGAGAACACGACATATCTCTGTGAGACGCCCGAGGACGATCCTAGAGCTGGAACAGAGCCACTGTTCTACGGAGCATCTAACGCAGCATATACTAACGATCCTGATACGCGTCGAAGCTTACAAGGCTACTTATTCAAGCTATATAGACTGCTAATTAACTGGAAATCAACCTTACAGCGCTTAGTCACGAAATTAACTACTAAGGCTAAATTGCTCGCTCTATCGACTGCTGGGAGTAAGATAGAATAGTGGAATAAAATATTTAATTACGTACGCTTTTAGCCAGAGATCTTGCCTACCTTGTACTACGATAATTAGCAGACTGTAGGGATTATTAACAAGACTAAGGATAGGCTTTATACGAAGCTAAGACATGTCGACACCTATTAGATATAGCTACGATAGGAAGTAGATGCTAGGAAGCTGCAGATTAATTAGAAGCCTATAAATTAAATGCCTGCTAACGGTCTCACAAAGACACTGGTTTGGCAGAAACACAGTAACTTTGTTAAATAGCTAGGCCTTACAGATATCACAGAGCAGCTAAAGGGACCATCTACTAGCAACGACGACATACCAAAACCTAGTGACTTTTTTACCTAGTATTAACAAGAAGATTGGGGGGTGCGACTATTTAAGAGATTTAGATTAATATCTTAAGAAGTTAGCTTTGTTATTCACTGCAGCTGGGGGGGGGGTGTTACGGTATAATTCCATTAGCTTCGATTCTATCAGGTTCCATGCCTAGACTCTTGGCAGGATCCAACGTCTATATATATGTAGGATATCTCTACGATAGAGAAATTAACGCAGCCGTCTTCCCTTCCTCATAAATATTAACCTCGTACATGCTCCTTAGGCTTAACAAATAGGTTGCGCTCCTGCTACTTCAATGCTCTTCGTTTGTGGGGTTATCGTGCTAGACAACCATGGCATACTCGCGACAGAATGTTCGGCCTCTACGTAATTATAAGGCGGATGTAGTGGTTGCGTTACAACTAGACACCGAGTTTCCACGGAAACAGGGCTATACCTAATCCACGCACGTTGCGCGTAGGACCTCCCAGCTATAGTGTGGGCTGGATTTAGGGTTATATCGCAATCTTAGCACTAACGAGCGACTGTTTTATATTAAGAGCACCTTCTTAGTCTAAGCGGCACTAGCTTCTCTTTTGCAACTTCTCGCATCGGCGAGCTACCAGACAGGATAGCATTAATTCCCATCCGAATTAAAGACTAGGCAAATTGTGTGCTACGATCGGTGCCGCGATAATGCGAAGGGGCAGAGGAGAATGTAGGAAGGCTAGAGATAGCTTCTACAGAACAGGTTCATGCTGGTAGGCCAATTTACAGGAAACGTCCGCTATAGTACCCATGGAAACCTCTAAAGTGCTCAATGGCGCCTCGTCGACGGGTCGCCGAATATATCTAGTGTTCACCGGCATATGTTTGACGATAGAGCTCCTCCTCTTGCTGAGTATCTTCGCCAAGAATGGTTTAGAGCCAACTGCATTTAGCTGGTAGGCGATAAGGATAATAGATCGGATCCGTAGACCTACTCCGCTGCTACAATTTAGTAAGATGGCTGCTACACCGCACTGGGGATATTATAGATAGGCTCTCACCTGGCAAACATCTGGCGTGACCATGGCGACGCTTTTCTTTTTTACTCAGATCCTTTTAGCTCCCAAACCCGTGTAAACAATTCCTTTATAATGGTGTGCTGTCGTTGGTGAAAGTGAGAGAGAAGACGTTAGCTTATAAGAGAGCGCGTTTACTTATAACGTGTCCGTGCACCCAATGCACGGATTCAGCCAATGCACGCCGAACATCCGACGCGTCAAAACTCCCTACTTTCAACACGCGATAACTCCACCAATATGGATCCAATTCAAGCTGCGATAGATGAGATCGAATCGCGAGAACCAGGAGAAGATTTTTCATATACAGAAATTGCTACCAGATATGGTGTTAATCGATCTACACTCTCACGAAGGCACCGAGGTGTTACCGCGACGCGTGCAGCCAACACAATCAATCAGCGAAAGCTCAACCCACAGCAAGAGCAGGAGCTTGTACGATATATCAAAAGGCTCACAGAGAGACATATACCTCCTACTAGAGAGATGATACAGAATTTTGCCTCGACGATAGCAAAGGAGCCAGTCAGCGAGAGCTAGGTTACCCGCTTTATCAACTAACACAGCATTCATCTCATCTCGCAATGGACCGTCGGCATGGACAGCAATCGCCACAAAGCTAATTCAGTGGATAAATATCGCCTCTATTTCAACCTTGTACACAGTAAGATCGATCAATATCGCATAGATCCTCGTCATATCTACAATATGGATGAAAAAGGTGTCCTGATCGGTATCGTTGGTAGAACAAAGAGGATATTCAGCAGACGAATGTGGGAGAAGAAGGAGGTTAGGGCATCACTCCAGGATGGCAATCGCGCGTGGATCACGCTCCTAGCATGTATCTGCGCTGATGGATCAGCTTTGCCGCCAAGCCTTATCTATGAGGCTGCCAACAAGGACATCCAATCAAGCTGGGTAGAGGATATCAAGGCAGGATATCATGAAGTCTTTATCACCTCATCATCCTTTGGCTGGACGAATAACGATATCGGGCTTGCCTAGCTTAAGCAGGTGTTTGATCGCTGTACAAAAGAAAAGGCTCGACGATTATATTAACTTTTAATTATAGACGGCCACGGATCTCATGTTACTATAGACTTTATTAACTACTATAATTAGAATAGGATCCTGCTTGCTATCCTGCCTCCTTATTTAACTTATATACTTTAGCTACTTAATGTTGCGATATTCAAGCCTCTATCAACAGCCTACTTAGCAGAGCTATCAAGATACCTTTATAGAAGCCAGGGCCTAGCTTCTATCACTAAAGGCGACTTCTTTCCCCTATTCTGGAATGCGTAGAAGGCCTCTTTCAAAGAATCAACTATCCTTAGCTCTTTTAGAGCCACAGGTATATCGCCACCTGATCCTGACCCTATCCTTAATAGGTTCACCTAGGATCAAGAATCAGGCAATAGCTCCTTATTAGGGCTTAGCGATTATAACTAGAGAAAGATAGATAGGCTTGTACGCTCTGTAGTAAGTAATTAAAGTAGTAAGGATATACAGAAGCTTTGTCAATTACTCCACCACCTATTTGTTGAAAATGAGCTACTTAAGCATGACAACGATGGGCTTAGGCAGGCGCTATCTATTAAGAAGAAGCGTAATAAGAAGAGTAAAACTCTAGACCTTTAACAGCGCTAGGAGTATTATAGTAGGGCTATTTTATAGTTACTAAGGAAAGTAAAGGAGGCACGTTATTATTAATTAATTAAGGAGTAAGAGGATAAGCAGTAGCAGCTTTAAAAAGTAAAAATAGCAGAGCTAAAGAAGGCAGCTAAGCTATACAAGGAGAAAATCTAGCAAGAAAAGCGTGTAGCAAGAGAGGTAGCGAAGAAGGTAAAGGAGAAGGAGAGAGCTAAAAAGGCAGCTTAGCGCACTGCCTAGAAGTCTGCCGATAACGCTAAAAAGGCTCTACAACTATCTTAAAGGAGTAAGAGAAAAGCTTCTT